>CM036243.1:36949487-36964487 GCA_020698575.1 Bostrychus sinensis | reverse complement strand
ATAAATACAGTTGATCTAGACCCAAAATTGTTTCCAGAGGTGAAAAGTTACTCAACATTTTAAAATGTTCTAAAATCTCTGTTTTTGTTTTTTTAGCCTTTGTGGTAAAGTTCTCACAACCTTTTAGTAGAAGTACTAGCGGTAGTAGTAATAAAATGTGTGTCCTATGCTTTACAATGGCTGTAGCGGGTTTAAAGTTACACTGTGTAAGATTCCCGGTCTTGCGCCTCTAGAGGCCACAGGTGCCACTGCACCGTTGCAAAACGTAAACACTAGGGCCCCTCCTCCTTCTGAAACTGTGCGAGCGTGCGTCTATTTCCATCATTGTTTCAACTTTAGTTGACCTGCTGCTACCTTTGGAAGCTCACAAGAAAATAAAAAGGAGATTTCCAAAAAGTAAATCGTGTCATAAAAATACGATGGCCTACTATCAGGTACAGTTATTCTTTCATGTCCTTTAGCCTTTTACTATTTATTTTGACTTATCACAGTAGCTAGTAGGGTATCTTTGTTCGTTATTTGCAGTTTGTTGTACATTTTGTCAGGGCTCGTTTGTTGTAATAGTAATCAATAAACTAAAAGTGTCTAATACGCAGATTGGATCTTCTATAGAGTTAGCGCTAGCGTTAGCTTATTGCGCAATGGTCGCATTAAAACATCTAATAACTGTATGAAAAAGCACGTTCTAAAGAAAAAATAAAGAGGCTAATTTACCTGCCCAACAATAAAGAAGCAAAAACGTGATCCGATTTGCAGCCTTCTCTGTCTCTCATCTGACGCCAGCGAGCAAAAGTCTGTCCGATGTTGACTCTTGTCTGTGATCTGGTGCGGTCCCTTTCACATTTTCTTTTTCTTGCCTCGTCCGACATTGTCTTCATCTTCTTGTGTCCTTCGGCCCTGACGAACTGGCGAAAATAACAACGCTAAAAGTAGCTTCCTGGTTATACTGCGCCTCAAGTCGTTCCCTGTCACGTGACTCTTCCTCAACAGCGGAGCGCTCCCGGCCAAACTGCGAGGGCGGTTTCTCAGTACAGAAGCCCCGCTCGGAGCAACAGATCGCGCCTCAGGCCTTATAATCGCTCAAAAAATCACAAAAACAAGTCAGTATGCCCCACATATTTAGGAGAAAAGTTACACAGTGTAACTTTAAGAAGGATGCATTTCAGAAGCTAGAAGCATTTAGAGTGCACAAAACTTCCTCAGATCCTGCAAACCAAAAGAGTGTCATGAAAATCCATCAACATTTATGGATAACAAAACTGGTCCTAGATCGGAATTAAAGAATTCTACAAAAAATGGGATTGGTCGGCTCCTGACCAGCTCATGTTTCTATGGAAGCCCATTTCCGCCATTAAATTTAAAAAAAAAAAAGCACCACACAAAGTTATATTAATGTAATTTAAGGTATAACTACGAGTTGTAATGTAGCAAACCTTGAAAATTCACATGAAATTATATTGAGTAAACGCACTCTTGAATGGATTTTATGCAGAAAGGATCTCTGACGTCGTAAAAATAAAACAGACGTGGCCCAAGTCGCAGCGTTTATTGAGTGACAACTGGAGACGTCTGGACAGTTCCACGGTTACAGATGGATAAATGTTGGGTAAATGGTTTGTGATTGACAGAGAGGCTGTTGGATATGGAGGCTACGGATATTGAACAGTGAGGACGCTGATCTGAGAGATGTATTAAACCAAACTATGTCTCATAATTTTCATTTTAATCCCAATAATAATGACTTACTCTGGGGCTTTTATTTTTTTAAGTGGCAGAAATGGGCCTCCAGATCCACACCAAAAAAACGTCTGATTTTTTTCTTGATTCGTTACTAAGTTTTCTTGAATTTTTTAATTTTTTCATCACAATCCAACCCGAGCTTTTTGGTGATGTTGTGCTCAAAGAAACCAGTACCAGCAGAACATACAGTCACGTCCTCAGCAGAGGTTACAAACACACTTTTTGGAGTATTGCGGATGCATTTTTGTGACTCTGGAGGACTCTGGTGGCAGCTCTGGTGTAGCCTCCTCTGTCCTCTATCTGTTTATTAATTAAGTTATGTTTGTATTTCTTTTAGACAACCGGTGCAGTCGGACGTTCACTCCCAGAGAGAACGCAGAGCAGCTGACTCAGATCTGTCGAGATAACGTCTGCAGATGTACCCAGGGTCAGACGGGAGACATTTTATTACTTCACTGATTTAAACAAGTGAAATTACACTATAGTTAATGTTTTACTGTGTGCTTCAGGAGACTGCTGCGTGCCCAAAAAAGACTCTGAGAACTTCTCCAAAGAAGACAGAGAGACGCTCGCCTGCAGGACTCCACACCACGGTACATAAGACAGAAATAATTACTGAGAAAACCATTCACAACTGGGTTAGATGAAGGAGGAGCAGCTGAGAACTGAAATGATCCCCCATCAGTTTAATGCTAAATTCGTAGAAATGTGCTTAAGAAATGGGTTTAGTGAAGGGAAGTACACCCAAATTAAGCAAAACTAAAATAAGTGATATGTGAAGTGATAAACTGAGCTACTACCGCCCCAGATTCAACTACTGCCGCCCCAAACTGAGCTACTGTTGCCCCAAACTGTGCTACCGATGGCACAAACAGAGCTACTGTTGCCCCAAACTGAGCTGCTGCCACCGTAAACTGAGCTACTGCCTCCCCAAACTGAGCTACTGCCACCCCAAACTGAGCCACTGTCGCCCCAAAATGAGCTGCAGCCACCATAAACTGAGCTACTGCCGCCCCAAACTGAGCTGCAGCCACCATAAACTGAGCTACTGCCGCCCCAAACTGAGCTACTGTTGCCCCAAACTGAGCTACTGTCACCCCAAACTGAGCTACTGTTGCCCCAAACTGAGCTACTGCCGATGTAATAAATTAATGAATGAAATGAATTAGTTATATATTATATATACTACATTTAAAAAAATATTACTTTGAACCATTTTTAGCCAACAGACAGTGTTTTTATAAAAATGTATGGAAAAAAACATTTCATAATATTTTGAATGGAGTGAGGTTTGTTGTTGGAAGTCCGTGTTGGATTTTGTGATTTTTAATGGAGACGCGACACTCTTGGCTGGTATAGTGTATAATGTATTTTTATTATTTTATTGATATGGTTCTTATTGGTGCGCTTATCTTTATTACTGTTATTTTAACTTGAGGGACAATAAAGTTTACTTTAGCTTAGCTTACATTATTTTTGGCCAAAGCAGTGAATAATTTCTGATTTTTGTGTTCCAGTTTTCAAAGTGAAGGTGCTGAGCGTCACAGAGAGTTACTACGACAAATACGAGCTGGAGATAACTCAGGTCATCAAACTGGGTCAGTCCCCATCAGGACATCACTGTTACAGATTTTTGTTGCCTTTGTCCCAACTTTAATGAGACGTGTTGCTGCTGTCAGATTCAAAATGAGCTTTTATTGTTCATGAAATGGTAAAATATGTCTTTAACTGTTGGTTTTGTTCAGGGGACGAGGCTGGAGTCTTGGCCGGTCAGACCAGGATCTTCATGTCTCACGGAGCCTGCAGAGACGGTCTCAAACTGATCCAGAACCAGCACTACCTCATCATGGGCCCCCGAGACGACCAGTGGAACATCGACAGCACCACCAACAGGTGACACACAGTACTACACACACAGAGGAAGAAGGTTTGTCTGTATGGTAATGTCTCCCTCTGGTGGCAGGTGTGTGTGTTTATGTTTGTTAACTGTGCTGTGTCTCCCTCTGGTGGCAGGTTTGTGTGTTTATGTTTGTTAAATGTGTTGTGTCTCCCTCTGGTGGCAGGTTTGTGTGTTTATGTTTGTTAAATGTGTTGTGTCTCCCTCTGGTGGCAGGTTTGTGTGTTTATGTTTGTTGACTGTGTTGTGTCTCCCTCTGGTGGCAGGTTTGTGTGTTTATGTTTGTTAACTGTGTTGTGTCTCCCTCTGGTGGCAGGTTTGTGTGTTTATGTTTGTTAACGGTGTTGTGTCTCCCTCTGGTGGCAGGTTTGTGTGTTTATGTTTGTTGACTGTGTTGTGTCTCCCTCTGGTGGCAGGTTTGTGTACATCCTGGGTAAATACTCGTGGGTGGAGCGCTGGCCTTCCCCTGAGGAGTGCACCACCAGCCCCAGCCTCAGAGCCAAGTGCGAGAGTCTGAGCGCCACGGCCACCGAGCTGTCCACGAACGCGTGCCGACTGTAACAACGCCAGGTTTACGAGCTGTCCACGAACGCGTGCCGACTGTAACAACGCCAGGTTCACGAGCTTGTCACTACGGGATTTGTACCCGAAAACCAGCCAGAAGTTCACAGAAAATACATTTTATAACTTATAGAAAAAACTATGTATTGTGAATTACTTTTGTTAATATCTAGCGCAAATTGTGATTTTAAAATATAATGTATTGTATGTTTATAGGTACCCACATTTAAATTAACACATAATAAATCTAGAATAAAATATAAATTTATTCAAAATAAAGGTTTTACCCATGATGAAGTCACAGTTTAACATCACAGAGTTACAATTATTGTATTGTTAATACATGGAATTGTGATATTTTTTACATTTGCAGTATTTTTTGTGGGCTGCAACATGGAAAGTAAACAAATGCATGCAACTTGTTTTCAAGCCTGAACACTTAACAGAAAGTTAAAATAGTTACCAAAGTTGCAAGCAGCAACTAAAGAAAACAAGTGTTTATATGCATCAGCTGTTTCTGGTTTTAGACGCGTCATACGGCTTTCCTTCATGAATCTAAACATTGCAGTTATTATTAACATTACATTAAACTGATTTTAAAGCGGAACTCAGTAACTTTTTTATCCCAAATAAACAGTACGTGTGATGTTAAATGAGTTGTTGTGGGGTAAATGAAGCGTCCTGCATCTCCCCCTGGTGTCTCTGAGACAAAAGTGACAGTTGCAAGAGTGAGCGCCTCTGACCTAGTGTCACGAAGTCTTGGGTCATTGCAGTTAACAAAACAACAAGCTAGCGGTGGCTTTATTTCTTGATTTTTGTTATGCCAGAGCTGCCCAATGGCAGAAAAATTACAGTACAGATAGGCAGAGGCTAAAAACAAAAGTACAGACGAGCGAGAAGTCACACAGGAGTCAACTGGACTTTTGAGTATTTACAGTGCTTTTCTCTGAACTGTAGGGGGAGCTCTATAGAGGAAAATAAGGCAAAACAGCAAAGAAACGAGCAGAGTTACTGAGTACCGCTTTAATACAGCGAGATGTTAAATCTAGTATCATAGTGCTGAAAATTTAATCAGCTCCATTTGTGTAAAGTCAATGCCTGGGTAGAGAACATTAGCGAGTGTTCTGGTATCTAGCGGTTTTATTTAATTAGCGCTACGTAAGCTAAAGGCTACATGCTAAAAGTCGGTGAGTTCTTTTGTGCTGCAGGACAGTAGCAACAGAACCAGGGCAGAACATGACAGATTGTCTGCGTGCTGTTATTTGTACAACTGTCTTTTCTGTAACTTTTTTTATAACGTCTTGTAAAAGAGCCAGCGAAGTGAACTGTGACTAGGTCTGAAATGTTTTTGTAAAAGCTTTCTGACAAATAAACTATTCCCAAAACTGAACTATTCTGTTCTATTAAACTGACGTCACTGTGAAGTCCAGTCCACTTCTGCAAACTCACCCCTGCTGTAAGAAATACAGAAAGTTTCCACAAATACAATACACACAGCCTGTTTTGGAAGCGTTTTCTTTATTGTTGGTGTGAGTTCACTTGTGGCTGTTTGCAGACAGGGACAGCCAGGTCCTCCAGCGTTTCTCGCTCACTGAAGTCTCTTCACCGGCGTCACAGGCGTCGAAGAAAACCTCTGTGGTTTTTCTGGACTTACAGTTGCTGCTGGCCTGTTTATACGTCCTGAAAGTACACATGTATACACAGTGACTAATAGAAAGCATGATATTATAGACACTTTAAAGATCAGCTCTATTCAGATTGGTCAGAGTGGTCCCATCCGACAGATGAGATACTGTAGCTCTGATTAGTGGAGAAGGTAATGGATGAGGTTCTGATAGAAAGTTTGTTGTGTATGAGAGCTGTGTATTAGGCTGGTGGTCATAATGTTATGCCTGAACTGTGTATACTCCTGTAGTTGTTGTGTGTGAACTTACTCCCAGAAGCGTCCACTGTTTATGAAGCACTGGACGTCATCTGTAATGTCCTCATCACTGAACGCTGCACACACACAAAACTACAATGAGACGACTAAAGCTGGGGACACACTACAGGATTTTCTCAGTCGTTACAGATTCTGAAAAGACTAGGAGCACACACTAACGACTGGTTTCAGCAGATTTAGTTCTGATGACTGAAAGACTGGGGCTCACACACTACAAGATCTGTAACTGCAACTGACGCCAAACAAACGCAGCAAACGCTGGCGGGGAACTCGCGGGAACTAAATGGTAAACAAACATGGACGCTCCCTGGGTCGCTGTTGCCGTTGTGTGCGTAGCTATCTGTTTGGAAAAAGGGAAAGAAAAAACGGCTATGTATCCAGTTTTGCTTGGGTAGCGCTCAACTTTCTTCGGTGTTTGCCATGATTGTTTATGTGTTCTTCTTCAAATTTCCGCTTATATTTTCCCGCCGCTTCCTGTTTCTTCGTCTGCGTCCTGACGCTATTTCCTGTGTCCCATCAACTGTTTTTCATCGGCCGCTGGACTCCATGAATTCCCAGTTGGATGTAAACAGCCCACACTACAGGAGTGCGTCCAGAGTCGGCTTTAAAATTCAAACGTTTGATTGCTTGCGACTGACGTCAGGCCAGGTTTTTGCGGCGCACACACTTAACGACTCGAGTCTTTGAACATCACACACAAACGGATTTCAGGGCCGACTGGTGATTACGATTCCCTGCAACTGTTGTTGACTGGTAAAGACTCGCTGCAACTGTGAATCGTTATAAAAATGGGCCAAAAATCGTGTAGTGTGTCCCCAGCTTAACTACACGAGATAAATACTGCTGTACAGTCTTTTTTTAAGGAAAGTATTTTTTAAGGAAATCCAATATATTATGGAAGTGCGAAACTGCCACAGTGAAATCCTAAAAAATGGTAGCATTTCTCGTTAATATGATAAAGTTTCACCAGTAACACGATAATTTCCTCATTAAAACATAAGATTATGTTAAAATTAGATTTTTATTTTAGTTATAATGTAATAACTTTCTTGTTAAAACAAGATCATTTGCCAGTTTGGTGGTATTGAATATTTCTACATATAGCTTTGCGTATTACCATTAAACTTATATTTTGATGTACTACTGCTAAGGTTAATAACGCTTCAACATTAGTAATAATAATACTTTGATTTTATGTGATGTTTTTCTTCTTTCACTCTAAGGTCACTCTACTCTTAGGTGCATTCCAAATATGGCACAAATAAGGAGCTTGCTTCAAAGTTATCAGACCCAAGGTTGCAGGGGGGGCTGTCGATGGTGGGAAGACTCTGCAGAAACTGAGAACTTTTTGTGGCCCTGCCCTATGCACAAAAAAGTTACTCGAAGCCAAGAAGATAATGCTATGCAGAGATCGTCATACATCGTCATACATAGTATAAAAACTTAGAACACTCCTCCCTCTAGGAGCGCGCTCATTCTGCTGACTGTAACCTTACCTGTGTTTTTACTGAATAAACTTCTGACTTGATTACACTTCTGAATCATCGTCCTCTTTGATGCTTTCACCCAAAATGAACAAATCCTTACAGTGGTGATACTGTTCATTTATATTTTACAGCTTCTTAATAACGTAAACAGTTTGTCTTTCCTCCTGCTCCATCCTCCTGCGCTGTTCTGATTGACAAAGTGTAACATGTCCTTAGGCATCATGGGAAAATTAACCAATGACTGTATAAGGAACCTCTTATATGAGTAAAGTAATTATGCTAAAAGAGTAATATTATCTTGTTTTAATGCAAGAGTATTACGTTATAACGAGAAAATTATTTTATTTTAACGATAAAGTTATTGCGTTGTAATGAGAAAACTATTTTGTTTTAACAAGAAAGTTATTATGTTATAATGATAAAACGATCTTGTTTTAACGAGAAAGTTATGTTGTAACGAGAAACTATCTCATTTAAACGTGAAAGTTATCTCGTTTTAACAAGAAAATGATCTTGTTATAATAACCTTTTTGTATTAACAAGAAACACTACTAAACATTTTTATTTAACTGTGGCAGTTCAGCGCTTCTGTAATCTATAACTTACTCTTAACAACCAACTAATAAGTGTTTTTTTTTTTTCTTGTAGAAGTACAACACAAGTACAACAGTTCTGGTGGTAGTAGAACAAACTAAACTGTTTTGAGTTCTTCTGATGTAACACCACAGAGAATTCTCTCACCAAAGCAGTCGGCGGAGCACCGGTTCTCTGAGGCGTGGTACCTCGAGTCGCAGTGCTCTCGATCAGAGAACTGGAAGATACCGTAAAAACTCAGAGACGTAATTCTGACGGACGCCCGCTTTTCACGAGCTTCACGTCGGCCCTGGGCCATCGTAACGGGAGTAGTAGTAGTAGCAGTAGTAGTAGCAGTAGGTGGTGGGGGAGCAGGGGTAGTAGTAGTAGTAGTAGCAGTAGTAGTAGTAGTAGTAGTAGTAGTAGTAGTAGTTGGAGAAGTCGTGGTAGTCTCGTCCAGTTCGATGACCTCTTTGGTAAATTCTCGCACTAAATTGGTGTCCAGATACGAAAACTTCTCCACTTCACAGATCACTGCAAAAACACAAAGGATTCAAATTTGTATTACATTTCAGAAAAAAACAAAAAAACAAAACATAAAATAAAGTATCAAAAACAGTAACATTATAACAAAGAGACGGCTGGGAGCGTTATGTAGTAGATGTGCAAACCACAAGGTCTTCATTTTTTATCCCAAAATCATTTATAATTGATGCAATTTGGTCCAATTCAGGGATTTTTTAAAACTACAATAAGAAAATCTCTGTGATTTATGATACGACTTCAGTCATGTAAACATGTTCTGCAGGTTTGAGCGGTGGACTGGTGAAAGCTGATGACCTGGAGGAAGACGATGTAACCTGCGAATACAAGGAGCACCTGAAGGCGTGAAGCAGGGGAATCCTTCTAAATTCATCTTGCTCGGTGGAACTCGGTGGTCCCCGCAGCCTGAAGAAGGCTCTGGAGGGAGAGCGACCGCGGCCATTCACCGTGTGCATCCATGATTACCAGATACAGCGCCAGACAGGAAGGCCCACTGGAGTTTCACAGGAAGCAGATCATCTTTCCTCTCTACAGCGCCAAACTGAACAGACGCCAAACTGCTAATAACAAGGTTAAGGGTCCTACATAAAAAAATACGGCATTTGCTATCATCTTTTCTACTCAGCCTGTCTTCAGATCTCTTTTAACTGAGAAACACTGTTATTTGACTCCTAAAGCTGTGAAGGACTTTACTGAACCCAGGTTTATTTCGCTTAAAAGTATTATTTAGCTTAAAAGTATTAAAAGAATTAAATTTGTTGTTGTCGAAATCAAGGCCTGAAGAGTAAATTCTATTGTCAGGTTTTAAATTTGCTCATCTGGGTCTTACATTGTTTAAATGTGTCATGTAAGTCAAGCTGTTGCAGTGTTGTAGCTAATAAATTAGTAAAAAAATTGCTAGAAAAGCATTTGTTTGTGAAATTAATTATTCAAATCATTCATTGTGTTGTTCAGCCCCAACTAGAAGCTTGTCAAAGTAGATTTTGGAGTAATACATAACTAACTATAGAAAATGATGCCTTTTTTTTTGCAAGTTGGATGAGAATTTGGCATAAATTCTCTCATTAGTGGGTTTAAAAAGTCTTAAACTTACCTCCTCCCTTTAGTGTATGTGTTATTGAAAGCTTATATGACAGAGCTAATTTATATACTTACTGCATAATGTTGCAAAGAACTAAACTTTAAATCACTGAAATTTATGATTCAGTTTTATTTTTTTATCGCAGCACTGGAGTTATATCATCTGTAGGCTTTCAAAATAAAACCATTTAAGTTGAGTAAATTATACACAGATTATTGTTCTTTTGCTGGCATTAAATTTTATTCTAAGTGGTCTTAAAAAGGTAAAGACAAAACCTGGAGCTGCCCTGGTTTACATCACACGAGAACCTCAAATATACACTGCCATGTGATGCAATACTTTTTAGGTAAATATGTTCTAATTCGCCATATTTCAGTAAATGTTTATGGGTACATTCATGTTCATTTAGTGGACTGTTGTGGACAAATTTCCATTACTTTGTAGCACTGGTTTACTGTGGCAACAACAACAATGGAGGATGCAGAGACAATGTTGTACTTTGTTCTGATTTTATGTTGTTGTTGTTTTTTGTCACCTGCAAAACCAAAGAAAAGTACGGAAGAGGATTAGGGCCATTGTAAAAAAAAATATTTTTGAGGGTTAAGTTCTGAGATTAAAGTCAGAATTCTGAGAAAAAAGTCAAAATTCTGAGATTAAAGTCAGAATTCTGAGAATAAAGTCAGAATTCTGAGAAAAAAGTCAGAAATCTGAGATTAAAGTCAGAATTCTGAGAATAAAGTCAAAATTCTGACATCAAAATGTCAAAATTCTGAGAAAAAAGTCAGAATTCTGAGAAAAAAGTCAGAAATCTGAGATTAAAGTCAGAATTCTGAGAATAAAGTCAAAATTCTGAGATTAAAGTCAAAATTCTGAGAATAAAGTCAAAATTCTGAGAAAAAAGTCGGAATTCTGAGAAAAAAGTCAGAAATCTGAGATTAAAGTCAGAATTCTGAGAATAAAGTCAAAATTCTGAGATTAAAGTCAGAATTCTGAGAATAAAGTCAAAATTCTGAGAATAAAGTCAGAAATCTGAGATTAAAGTCAGAATTCTGAGAAAAAAGTCAAAATTCTGAGATTAAAGTCAGAATTCTGAGAAAAAAGTCAAAATTCTGAGATTAAAGTCAGAATTCTGAGAAAAAAGTCAAAATTCTGAGATTAAAGTCAGAATTCTGAGAATAAAGTCAGAATTCTGAGAAAAAAGTCAGAAATCTGAGATTAAAGTCAGAATTCTGAGAATAAAGTCAAAATTCTGAGATTAAAGTCAAAATTCTGAGAAAAAAGTCAGAATTCTGAGAAAAAAGTCAGAAATCTGAGATTAAAGTCAGAATTCTGAGAAAAAAGTCAAAATTCTGAGATTAAAGTCAAAATTCTGAGATTAAAGTCAAAATTCTGAGAATAAAGTCAAAATTCTGAGAAAAAAGTCGGAATTCTGAGAAAAAAGTCAGAAATCTGAGATTAAAGTCAGAATTCTGAGAATAAAGTCAAAATTCTGAGATTAAAGTCAGAATTCTGAGAATAAAGTCAAAATTCTGAGAATAAAGTCAAAATTCTGAGATTAAAGTCAGAATTCTGAGAAAAAAGTCAAAATTCTGAGATTAAAGTCAGAATTCTGAGAAAAAAGTCAAAATTCTGAGATTAAAGTCAGAATTCTGAGAAAAAAGTCAAAATTCTGAGATTAAAGTCAGAATTCTGAGAATAAAGTCAGAATTCTGAGAAAAAAGTCAGAAATCTGAGATTAAAGTCAGAATTCTGAGAATAAAGTCAAAATTCTGAGATTAAAGTCAAAATTCTGAGAAAAAAGTCAGAATTCTGAGAAAAAAGTCAGAAATCTGAGATTAAAGTCAGAATTCTGAGAAAAAAGTCAAAATTCTGAGATTAAAGTCAGAATTCTGAGAAAAAAGTCAAAATTCTGAGAAAAAAGTCAGAAATCTGAGATTAAAGTCAGAATTCTGAGAATAAAGTCAAAATTCTGAGATTAAAGTCAAAATTCTGAGAATAAAGTCAAAATTCTGAGAAAAAAGTCAGAATTCTGAGAAAAAAGTCAGAAATCTGAGATTAAAGTCAGAATTCTGAGAATAAAGTCAAAATTCTGAGATTAAAGTCAAAATTCTGAGAATAAAGTCAAAATTCTGAGATTAAAGTCAAAATTCTGAGATTAAAGTCAGAATTCTGAGAAAAAAGTCAAAATTCTGAGATTAAAGTCAGAATTCTGAGAAAAAAGTCAAAATTCTGAGATTAAAGTCAGAATTCTGAGAGAAAAAAGTCAAAATTCTGAGATTAAAGTCAGAATTCTGAGAATAAAGTCAGAATTCTGAGAAAAAAGTCAGAAATCTGAGATTAAAGTCAGAATTCTGAGAATAAAGTCAAAATTCTGAGATTAAAGTCAAAATTCTGAGAAAAAAGTCAGAATTCTGAGAAAAAAGTCAGAAATCTGAGATTAAAGTCAGAATTCTGAGAATAAAGTCAAAATTCTGAGATTAAAGTCAAAATTCTGAGAATAAAGTCAAAATTCTGAGATTAAAGTCAAAATTCTGAGAAAAAAGTCAGAATTCTGAGATTAAAGTCAGAATTCTGAGAATAAAGTCAAAATTCTGAGATTAAAGTCAGAATTCTGAGAATAAAGTCAGAATTCTGAGATTAAAGTCAAAATTCTGAGATTAAAGTCAGAATTCTGAGAAAAAAGTCAAAATTCTGAGAATAAAGTCAGAATTCTTACACTATGTCTGCACATGTGGTTCTCGCCTGCGCTGCACAGATGAACATGACTCAGGTTTGATCTTTCCAGGCACTTCCACGCCTGTAAGGAAGGCTTCTGCTATGAAATATTACGTATTGTATGTAAAAATTAAACATTTTTACCCACAGAAACATACAAGAATGCACTTAAACACTTATTGGGGAAGTAGTCACCTTTTAGTCATTTAATTCGCTGCTTAAGAATTTGCGCTCTGTTTATTGTTGCCACAGCGACGGCCCGTCCATTACTGTCACTGAGGCAACAGCGCAAGAGAAAGTGCTCTAGAACGTATAAAAAATGTATTTTCTGAAACAAAGACAACATCACAACCTCATCAATAATAATGCATTTATATAGTTTATTGTATGGATTTTGTATTCTTTTTCTTGCACAACGTCAGTCCTTACAGGCACCCATACTTCTGACTTTAATCTCAGAATTCTGGCTTTAATCTCAGAATTCTGGCTTTAATCTCAGAATTCTGACTTTTTTCTCAGAACTTAACCCTCAAAAAAAAAAATTGTTTTTACAATGGCCCTAATCCTCTTCCGTAGAAAAGAGCCGGAAAACGCTACAAGTAACGTTGGTGGAAAAGGACCAAGAGTCCATCGTCACAGTCTCCCTCTACTGGTGAGATCAGAGCAGTGCGGGTGAATAACCCTCTCACCTCGGGCCAGAATTCGGTCCCTGGTCCTCTGCAGACGTCTGGGCAGCGTCACCCGTGCCCCCAGCTCGTCTCTGAGCTCACAGCGAGACACTGTCCGGCCCTCGGACAAACTGAGCACGGACAGAAGCAACACAAGCAGCGCCACACGAGACATCTTCTACTGAGAGAGAGAGAGAAGAGAGAAAATGAATATAATACAGGCTGCAGACAAAGTGAGCACGGAAAAAACAACACGAGCGACTGGAGGCATCTTCTACTGAGAGTAAAGTGTGAAAATTCAGACAAAATGAGCACGCACTAAAAGTAAAAACAGCAGAGGGACACAAGGCATCTTCTACTGAGAGAGAACAGACAAGAGGGAAGTACTGACTACTACTACTACTACTACTACTACTACTACTATTACCACTACTGCAACTACTACTACACACTCTTCAGCAGAGGAGCGTAGCCAAAAATAGTTCTTAGATAAAAGCGTTGCTCATTCAAAGTAATATTACCCAAGAAAAAGTTAAAAATCATCTGAAAGTAACATCTGAAAATAATAATGAGACACCTCTGCTGTTTACAAATAATAAACCCTTAGCCCCTCCTTTAAAAACAAATCATTTCTTCCTCTTAAAGCCCCTTTAGTTCACTGGGTCACATTTAAAAATATAAAACATAAAGAAAAAAAAATGTTTATTTTGTTTCTTGATCATTCACAGAGAGCAAAAGACAATTTGTTTTGATGTTTTTAACCCTGAATGCAATTTGTTTACATAATTCCCACATGTTTGTAAATAAAACGTAAATTATTTACTATTTAAAGATGCAAAGTGTTTTTGTTTGTGCAGGGATTACCAGTGTCTCGGATTCACCCTAACACTGATTTAATACATTTTTACTTTTTGTAAACTTTAATTAAGTAAATTTTATTACATTAAAATGGCTGAAACTCAGGTTCTTCCTCTTAAAGGCCTAAGAGCCTGGGCTACACTGTTATCTAATGAGAATTTTAATGGAATTATTTCCCACAATGCAATGAGATAATGGTAGATCTAGTGGTGTTTTTTTTTTTTTTTTTTTACATTTCTGTATTACAATGGCAGCAGAATGAAAATAAGTGTTATTAATGTAAGACAATGGGACCAAAATGGGCTTTAAGAGAAAGAGAGTGAGATTTTTGCCCAGACAGTAGAAAATTTAGTTTCAGATTTTCACTGAAAATCTAAAATTCATTTATTTATGAACATCTTTGTCAAATATCATCACCCTAACATAAGAAATTCCACATCTGCCCTTTTCCTGTCGACTCCTGTCTATTGAATATTTTGACTACATTTAATTCAAACGCTGCATTAAACAAATACACCTTAAAGAAACAGTGAATGTAATGAAGTGTTCTCACCAGGTGATAGTCAGATCCCTGCTGCAGGAGAAGTGTGGTCTGCTCAGACCCCTCCCCAGTATTTATACCACACCACAGAGACCTGGTCCCGGTCTGAGGAGGAAGCTGTCTAACGTCTGTTACGACATCTTTTAACACACGACACACAATGACACACAACACCACACAACGACACACAACGACACCACACGACACCACACGACACCACACGACACACAACAACACCACACGACACACAACAATGACACACAACACCACACAACGACACACAACGACACCACACGACACCACACGACACACAACAACACCACACGACACACAACAATGACACACAACAACGACACAACGACACACAACGACACACAACAACACCACACGACAC
>CM036243.1:36879487-36944487 GCA_020698575.1 Bostrychus sinensis | reverse complement strand
TGTGTCTGTGTGAGGCCGGTGCGTGTCTGTGTGAGGTCGGTGTGTGTCTGTGTGAGGCTGGTGTGTGTCTGTGTGAGGTCGGTGTGTGTCTGTGTGAGGCCAGTGTGTGTCTGTGTGAGGTCGGTGTGTGTCTGTGTGAGGCCGGTGTGTGTCTGTGTGAGGTCGGTGTGTGTCTATGTGAGGCCGGTGTGTGTCTGTGTGAGGCCGGTGTGTGTCTGTGTGAGGTAGGTGTGTGTCTATGTGAGGTCGGTGTGTGTCTGTGTGAGGCCGGTGTGTGTCTGTGTGAGGCTGGTGTGTGTCTGTGTGAGGTCGGTGTGTGTGACTTTCAATTTCATGGCAGAAAACTGTATGGATTTCTGTGTGTTTCTGTTTTTGGGTCTAGAAACCTGGTCACCCTAGGCTTTAGAAACACCAGGAGCACTTCCTGGTTTCAGGTGTCTACGTAGAGCTGTGAGACCGAGCGTTTTCAGCTCTGGAGAAGGGCAGCGCCTCATCATACAGGATTACTCAGACGTGTGAATGAAACAAAATAAACTTAAATTGCAGCCGAGCCTGTGAATAAATGGTGATTTTTCCAAGACTAGGCTGGACCCACAAACAGGAGAAGCAGTAAAAGAGATGTCAGAGTAGTTCAGATTTATTTGTTTGTCAGGAATCTTTTACAAAAACATCTCAGACTTGGCCACAGGTCACTTCACTGACACATGTGGCAAAGTAACTATGACAGCAGCGTTTACTTTTTAAAATTACAAAAAAGACAGATAGTTGTAGATACGGTTGTACAAATTACAGCAATCTATTGTGTTCTGCCCTGGTTCTGTAGCTACAAAATAACTCACCGACTTTTACCATGTAGCCTTTAGCTTACGTAGCGCGAAATTAAATAAAACAGCTAAATGCCAATACCTTTGCTAATGTTCTCTACCCAGGCAAAGACTTTACACACACGTAGTTGTCAATTCCTAAAGCCATCACGCTGATTTATAGTGGCTAATGATAATTCCTCTGTTGAACTTTTACATTATGTTGCAGCCATGTTTACAGAAGCTCTATGGTCACGATGCGTTCGTGGGCAGCTCGTAAACCTGGCGTTGTTACAGTCGGCACGCGTTCGTGGACAGCTCGGTGGCCGTGGCGCTCAGACTCTCGCACTTGGCTCTGAGGCTGGGGCTGGTGGTGCACTCCTCAGGGGAAGGCCAGCGCTCCACCCACGAGTATTTACCCAGGATGTACACAAACCTGCCACCAGAGGGAGACACAGCACAGTTAACAAACATAAACACACAAACCTGCCACCAGAGGGAGACACAGCACAGTTAACAAACATAAACACACAAACCTGCCACCAGAGGGAGACACAGCACAGTTAACAAACATAAACACACAAACCTGCCACCAGAGGGAGACACAACACAGTTAACAAACTTAAACACACAAACCTGCCACCAGAGGGAGACACAACACAGTCAACAAACTTAAACACACAAACCTGCCACCAGAGGGAGACACAACACAGTCAACAAACTTAAACACACAAACCTGCCACCAGAGGGAGACACAACACAGTTAACAAACTTAAACACACAAACCTGCCACCAGAGGGAGACACAACACAGTCAACAAACATAAACACACAAACCTGCCACCAGAGGGAGACACAGCACAGTTAACAAACATAAACACACAAACCTGCCACCAGAGGGAGACACAACACATTTAACAAACATAAACACACAAACCTGCCACCAGAGGGAGACACAACACAGTTAACAAAGATAAACACACAAACCTGCCACCAGAGGGAGACACAACACCGTTAACAAACATAAACACACAAACCTGCCACCAGAGGGAGACACAACACAGTTAACAAACATAAACACACAAACCTGCCACCAGAGGGACACACAACACAGTCAACAAACATAAACACACACACCTGCCACCAGAGGGAGACATTACCATACAGACAAACCTTCTTCCTCTGTGTGTGTAGTACTGTGTGTCACCTGTTGGTGGTGCTGTCGATGTTCCACTGGTCGTCTCGGGGGCCCATGATGAGGTAGTGCTGGTTCTGGATCAGTTTGAGACCGTCTCTGCAGGCTCCGTGAGACATGAAGATCCTGGTCTGACCGGCCAAGACTCCAGCCTCGTCCCCTGAACAAAACCAACAGTTAAAGACATATTTTACCATTTCATGAACAATAAAAGCTCATTTTGAATCTGACAGCAGCAACACGTCTCATTAAAGTTGGGACAAAGGCAACAAAAATCTGTAACAGTGATGTCCTGATGGGGACTGACCCAGTTTGATGACCTGAGTTATCTCCAGCTCGTATTTGTCGTAGTAACTCTCTGTGACGCTCAGCACCTTCACTTTGAAAACTGGAACACAAAAATCAGAAATTATTCACTGCTTTGGACAAAAATAATGTAAGCTAAGCTAAAGTAAACTTTATTGTCCCACAAGAGGAAATATGTCTGCATCACATGCATCACAAATATAACAGTAACAAAGACAAAACAAAAAACAAAAAAAAAAACATAAAACTAGAACCATATCAATAATATATAAAAGTACTATATACACTATACTATATTCTACTATTTCCAAATACATTTGGGGCGGCAGTAGCTCAGTCAGCAGAGACATTTGACCACTAACCATTGGCAGCCACACTTCTGTCATGGATTTGGGCCTGACCCTGCCACCAGAGGGCAGCCTCTTGAACTCTGGGCTCAGTGCATGTGTGGGAGGACATCTCATTATACAGTAGGTCTCTTTTATTTAAATTTATAATGACTTTAGTGTTTTTACTGATGTTTCTGTTATTATTCATGATGATGTTGACATATTTTAGGTTTTACACGTTGTCTCCTGCCATGTCAGTCTTTAATCTCATCACAGTTTTTGACAAAGTTTGAGAGTCTGGACTTGGACTGGGCTGACATGTTTCGTTTTAAAAAATAGCCTAATTTTACTGCTAGCCCAAAAAATGTGAACGCTGTTAAATCCTGGAGCAGAGGTGATCAACATGGACCTGCTGTGTTTCAGACCTGGGCGCATCAATAAGGTTAAATTCTTGGCACTGTACTTTAAACCCTAAAGATTATATGAACACTGGCGTCATTATTAAAATATCTAACTCATTTTCATATCACTTATTTTAGCTGCCCAGTTGATTTTGCTTACTAATAATGCATTAATTTCCTTAAGACACAATGAGAGCAGCAATGCCGGCAGCGTGGACTGAACCACCAAATTTCGGAGTTTGTGGGCAAACGTCTCTACCGACTCATTTCTTAAGCACATTTCTACACATTTAGTATTAAACTGATGCTGGATAATTTCAATCATCAGCTGCTCCTCGTTCATCTAAACCAGCCATTCCCAAAGTCAGGAGCGTCACGGCCCTCCTTAAATTTACCAAAATCCCACGCGGACCTCCAACAAAACAACTTCCCTCAATCCCAAATTTTATTTTCATGTTTTTCTCCATATATTTCTTTAAAAACATTACAAAAGACACTGATTATTGGCTAAAAAGTGTTTTAAAGTTATATTTTTAAACAAATACACTGTTAAAATGCTGCAAAAACTCAATAACTCAAGGCAAAGGATCCCTCAAGATTTTTGGGGCCAATTCAAAATCTCAAGTTTTTTTCCACACTTTCACTTAATTTGATGTTCATACGTCTAAAAACTTTTCTAATTTTTAAGTTTTTCTCTCTATCATTATTTTTTTACTCATCTTACAGCCAACTTACAGTGTTCAGAAAAAGTTATTCTTTTGTTAAATGTAGTATATTTAGTTTTTATTATTATCAATAATACTTTTTGTGAACAGTGGAGTCAGTTGCTGTAAGATGAATTGGAAAAAATAAAGATAGTGAGTAAAACTTAAAATTTAAAGTTTTTAGACGTATGAACGTTAAATTTGGTGAGTAAAAAAATTGTTGTTGAAAACTTGAGATTTTGAGTTGATCACCAAAACTCAAAAATCTTGAGGGATGCCTTGAGTTTTTGCAGCATTGTTTTTTACAGTGCATTTCAAACTCAATTTCTTTGTATGTACTTAATATAGACAGCCTCTGGGGGCCCCCCTGCAGTACCTTCGCGGACCCCCAGGGGGCCCCGGACCCCACCGCTGATCTAAACCTTTTCTGTCTTATGTACCGTGGTGTAAAGTCCTGCAGGCGAACGTCTCTCTGTCTTCTTTGGAGAAGTTCTCAGAGTCTTTTCTGGGCACGCAGCAGTCTCCTGAAGCACACAGTAAGGCGTATTTTAACTTTAATGTAATCTAACTTATTTAAATCAGAGAAGTAATAAAATGTCTCCCGTCTGACCCTGGGTACATCTGCAGACGTTATCTCGACAGATCTGAGTCAGCTGCTCTGCGTTCTCTCTGGGAGTGAACGTCCGACTGCACCGGTTGTCTGCAGGAAATACAAACATAACTTAATTAATAAACAGATAGAGGACAGAGGAGGCTACACCAGAGCTGCCACCAGAGTTGCCGCTGGTAGTGTAGAAGTTCCCATTCATGTCACTTTTTTGGTTTTCAGAGTCTGTGGAAGTCCCTTTAAAACCTGCTATAGACGTTAATAATAATGTCCGAAAACATGTTTGTTATGCATTTTGGGACAGGTCGTGTGTTTAAAAACAATATACAGTATATTGCTAAAAAAATAATACTGCCAACCTGTAAAAAAGCCAATAGTTTATGTGAAAGGGTAGACCAGGAAGAGGAAGTTGATGGGAGGGGCAAAGATTTGAAAAAGCAGTGGGAGGGGAATCTCTGCCTTTCACTCATTCCACTCCACACGTGTCTGAGGAGAGGGCAGTAAGAGCCAGGAGCCAGGCTTAAAAGCAGCAGATCTGCCTGTGAGAAAATAATTCAAAAGAAGGTAAATAAAATAAAGTATACAAAAATTTAAAGTCACAAAAGTTCAGACAATCATTATCTCGCACTCATTTGTTAGGTCCAGTCACCTGCAGGCCTCAAACCTTGTTTGGAAATAGTTCCACAGCTAAAGGTATTTATTTTCAGTGTTTTATTATCAGATGTATTAAACACTATGTATTTTAATTGTTGTTATTTCTTTTAGTATCATTTCATGCAGCTTAAGAGCTGGCCACTGTTTTTTCCCTGGTTTTCATTGAGTTATATTTATTGTTTGGGCCAGTAGTATTGTTTGGTTGTTTAGAATTGAGTTAGAGTTGCCATTGTGTGTTTTATTTGTTCTTTTGGCCGCATGTTAAGGCCATCTTTAGGGTTTAGTTTGCTGTGTTTTATTATATTTTATATTCACATTTATCTATTTGGCTAACTCTGGCACAGTCTCCAGACACCTTGTTTTTAAGAAATCTTGCCCATCAATGAATTTAATTCAGCCTCTGCTCAGTATCTTGCATTTTATTGAATTTGCTTGAGGTCATTTTAACATTTTTATAGAGAATAAATTTGTGCATTTTGTCTGTACAAAAAGTCTCCTAGTTTTTAACTTAATAACTTTTACTTGGTCACATTTAAAAGGAACTATGCAACTTTGAGTGTTTCGTTGTTGTTTTGGACTCATTTTTCTCCACAGAGCTCCTGCTACATTTGGGAGCAAAGTACTACGGTAAAAACTTATTTCAGAGTCTGGCTGACCCCTGTGTGACCCCTGTGTGACCCCTGTGTGACCCCTGTGTGACCCCTGTGTGACCCCTGTGTGACCCCTGTGTGACCCCTGGCTCAGCTCGACTCTGGTTTTCTTCTCCTCGTATCTGTACAAAGGTTTCCTCTGCCTTTTATGACCAACATCTAAGAAATAAATAAATTGCTGGCTTATTGTTGTGGCTGAACCAGGACCAGACTTAACACTTCAGGGACACTGGGTCAGTGCTCACATTCTTACAAGGCTCTTTTTCCACCAAGATACAGCAGGGAGCACTGCAGGGGGCTTTATTCATCCTGAAACAACTCCTTTAGTCATCACACTGGATCTGAAACTGTTAAATTAAGGTAAGAAAGTGGCAAGTGGTGCAGATCTGAACCCCCTACAAGAACAAGAGCATACTGTAGTAGTAGTAGTAGTAGTAGTAGTAGTACCTGGGTTGTAGTACTCGTACACAGTGACAGAGGACGGCTGGATGTGGCCCACTTTAAAGTTCTGCTGCAGTCTGAAGATCAGGACCTCCTGCTCTTTGTGGGACACCTGAAGGCAACAACAGGGTTTTAAGGTGGACCTGAGCTGTGTATATATTTATATGAGGGGCCTGTTTTAAACCAAGGCTCTGGAGCTGGGGCCACCTTAAACATGTGCAGGATGAGGGACCCTCTGTCGCTCAGGTGGTCCACGACCTTGAAGTTACTGATGTATTTGTCCACAGAGTTCGACAACTGCACAACAAACACATTTTTCATCAGTGTTGAGGTAAATGAGGTTCAGTCACCACCAACAGTCATTATAACCCCAGTTCGGAGAAGCAGACAGGAGCAACACCACAGAGACTAAACCATGTGCTGCTGTCAATGGAGGAAGACTAAATCCCTTCTATGTAACAGACACTTGCACTGAGAGGAGCTTCTGAAGATGTAAAAGCTGAAGTTCTGCAGTGTGTTTTTCTTTTGTCCCCATTAACAGATGCACATAACACAGAGCCTGTGTCATTGCTCCTGTCTGCTCCTCCAAACAGGAAGTACTTGTGTTGTGTTTTTACCAGGTCGAGGTCATGGTTTTCTGGGGTGAAGCCCGTTGGTAAACTCACATCCAGCAGCACCATCCGCACGTCTCTGGGGCCTAGAGCTCTGAGGAGACAAGTATTCATCAAAACGACAACAACAGAGCTATAACATGTATAAAGGTGTTCCCTGAGCTACAAATTAAGGATAAGACTTTATTGTCCCAGTAGGGAAATTTGTCTTCTGCTGTCCCCCAGTTTAGCCGCCATGTGTTGGAGTTGTCCCCAGTAAATGAGAGGGTCGCGTCCCTGTGCCTTCGGGTCAGGGACAGGTCTCTCACTGTTGTCGTGGCTTACGATCTGAACAGCAGCGCAGAGTACCCGGCCTTCATGGAGTCCCTGTTAGGGGCTGGAAGGTACTCCCACTGGGGACTCCATTGTTCTACTGGAGGACTTCAACGCTTACATGGGCAGCAACAGTGACACCTGGAGGGGCGTGATTTGGAGAACCGGCCTCCCTGATCTGAACCTGAGCGGTGTTCTGTTATTGGACTTCTGTGCTAGTCACAGTTTGTCCATAACAAAAACCATGTTCAAGCACCAGGACACCCTAGGCTGGAGGTCAGTTATTTACTTTGTGGTCGTGTCATCTGACCTTGAGCCGTGTATCTTGGACACTCGGGTTCTGTGGGGGGTGCTCTGGGAGTATGGGGTCTGGGCCCTCTGCTGAGGGCTGTACGGTCCTTGTACAACCGGAGCAGGAGTTTGGTTCGCATTGCCAGCAGTAAGTCAGACCTGTTCCCAGTGCATACTGGATTCCAGCAGGGCTGCCCTTTGTCACCAGTTCTGTTCATTATTTTTATGGACAGGATTTCTAGGCGCAGCCGGGGGCCAGAGGGAGTCCGGTTTGGGAACCACAGGATTTCATCTCTGCTTTTTGCAGATGATGATGTCCTGTTGACTGTTCAGTGTGCACCGGGGCAGTTTGCAGCCAAGTGTGAAGCGTCTGGGATGAGAATCAGTACCTCCAAGTTCAAAACCATGGTTTTTCACCAGAAAACGGTGGCTTGCCCTCTCTAGGTTGCCTCAAGTGAAGGAGTTCAAGTATCTCGAGGTCTTGTTCACAGTGAGGGAAGGAGTGAGTGTGAGATTGGCAGGAGAATCAGTGCAGCGTCTGCAGTAATGTGGCCGTTGTACCAGTCTGTTGTAATAAAGAAGGAATTTCTGAGAATTGAGTTTTCTCCGCAGGGTGGCTGGGTGCTCCAGTAGAGTAGAGCCGTTGCTCCTCTGCATTGAGAGGAGCCAGCTGAGGTGATGTCTCCTAGATGCCTCCTGCTGAGGTGTTCCAGGCATGTCTCACTGGGAGGAGACCCTGGAGAAGACCTAGGACACGCTGGAGGGACTATGTCTCTCAGCCTGGGAACGCCCTGGGATCCCCATGGTAGAGCTGGAAGGAAGTGTCTGTGGAGAGGTAAGTCTGGGCATCTCTGCTTAGACTGCTGCCCCCGCGACCTGACCCCAGGTAAGTGGAAGAAGATGGCATTTGACCCATCCTTCAACTGAACTGAGCCAGGTTCCTGGTCAGGAGGAGCTGGAGGACTAGACTCAGGGACGTAACATCAGACAGTGCAGTCCTAATTATTATTAGTTTAATGGATTATTTTCAGTCTGGGCTATAAATTACACAGCAGAAATTACTCTATTTAAGAACAAGCTTTTTTATGATTAAAAAGATTAAAGACATCAATTTTTTGTGGCACTGACTTGCTTGAATATTTTAAAGAAAGTATTTGTCAACTTTAAACAATTACAGTATACTTTTTATGACTAAAAGTATGATATATCATTTATAAACCTGCACTGGGGCCCCTCATTACAACCTTACAGCACTGACTAGCCTGGTGTTTTAGGTTGGTGCGGATAAACCAGACAAAACCCACCCTGTTCCGCAATTGTACCCAGGACCTTCTTACTGCTAATCATTTTAGCAACAAAAGAATTTTTTGTTCCGTGTCTCAACAAAGTTTCATATTCTGCAAAGCTTTTGTAGAAGCAGTGGTCTATATTTTAGGCACATTTTGGGGCGACTCACCGGACTTTGATGGTCATCTGGTAATACTTCACCACATCAGGAGGAGGCTTTTCTGTTCACATTAAACAAGACAAAAGACTTAAGAATCTGCACAGAGAAGGAGAAGCAGTCATGTCGCTGTAACAGAATAAACAGTAAAGTCTTAGTTACCTGCTGACTCCTCGATGGTCACCTGAATATCAAAGTATTTACAGGGACTCTTCTCGTCCTCCTCGTGAAGCTGGTTGTAGTACGTCACCACCTACAGGCCAAATACAGAAACTACTTTAAAAAGCTGTTGAGCGGAGATTTTAGTGTTAAAGGCCGAGCGGTGTCTGTACAGCCTGGTTATCAGAGGAAAAGACCTAAACATAATCCAGTTATTAGTAATGAGTGAGGTTTTTATGTTCACAAATCAGATCAGAGGTTCTCAAACTGTGGTATGGGTCATACTGGTGGTACTCAGGATTGTCTGGGATGTTTGAAGTTGAAAACCGTTAAATAGATAATATGTGACTGCTCTAGTTCAAGTTTAGTCCTGGTTTAGTCCTGTTTCTGTTCTTGTTCAGGCCCAGTATAGTCCTGGAGTAGATTAAGTCCTGGTTTAAACCCAGTTTACTCTTGGTTTAGACCCAGATTAAGTCCTGGTTTAGGCCCAGAGCCGGCCTTTTTGAACAGATGTTTGCTCCTTGTCTGTTTTTACTGATTAAGTCCTGTTTCTGTTCTTGTTTCGGCCCAGTGCTGGTTTAGTCCGGCCCATTTTAGTTAAAGCTGGCTAGTTAAAGTCAGATGTTTTCTCTGGTTGTACTCAGAGTTTAAAGTTTACCTCCAGGATGCCCTGTCCGGTCCCTCGAGCCTGCACCTCCAGCTCCACGTTTGCAGGAAGCTGTAGAGAAAACAAGCGTCACGTGTGTGGTAGAAACAGTTTCTCTAAATTGGTAAAGGCCTTAAACAAACAGATAAAGTCACAACAACTTTTTAATTCAGCTAAATATGTCACAGAACCATTTAACATGGAGTGGACTTAAAGGTCCCCTATTCTGCTTTTTTTGTTTTTGAAATGGTGTTGGACTCCTTTGCATTAGTATTTCAGGTTTTATAACTTAAAATAAAACCTCTTTTGTTGGGGAGCTGTTACTTTGACTTTGCAGAGAATGCTTGGATTATGCCCCCTTCTGGCAACAGTGGGCAGAGCATAAAATGGCTATTAGCAACATGAGACTAACAAATTGATAAATGAGCTGACTGCTTCGTAGTGACGGTGGTTTAAGCTCTGAAATGATCAGAATGAGTCTGGCGACAGTTTATGGGCTTTAGAAATGCCTGGTTTCAGTGTGAGATTGAGCGTTTTCAGCTCTGGAGAAGGGCAGTGCCTCAGCATACAGATTACTCAAAACTTTGTGAATAAATCAAAATACTACTCCAGGTCTGTCTTTGAGGAGGAGACATTATAACATGGTTAAAAGCAAAAAAAAAAAAAAAAATCAGTTTAGCAGAATAGGGGACCTTTAACCTTTGGTCCCCTGGTTGGTATGTTTATCTAATTGTGTTGAGAAGGCATTTATACTGCAGAAGTTTTCCTCTTCATGAACCAAAAAACATCTTCAGCTCTGCCTCCTGTCTGTTCCTTCGAGCCGCTGAACAGAAAAGGTCTAAAAACTCGGCTGTGCATTTTTTCTGTGTGTTATAATAAAAGGTGGAGCAGACTCTGACCCTGGCGGAGCGGGCAGCGTACGACGTGTCAGGGTTGAAGTTGTAGGGGAGCGTTCGAGCTCCCATCCGGACGTCCACGTTCAGGTTCAGTGCCAGAGACGGAGGCTGTTTCATCAGGTACTCGGACAGAGCGTGGAGCACCACCATCGTGGGCTGGACACAGGACAGGGAGAGAACAAGAAGAAAGGGTCAACTTAACTGCACAAACAAATACAGGCTAAATACAGACAGTGCTGGGGTAGAGAACATTAGCAAGTGTATAGACATTTTATATTATTCATTCCTTCATCGTGATCTGCTTATTCCCGCTAGGGGTCGCGGGTATTGGAGCCTTTCCCAGTAACTCTGGGCCTTAGCCGTTTCCACAGGTCTTTACCTGAGTGGAGCCGTAGCCTCCTCCCAGACGCCGCTGGCTGGTTAACCATTTAAAAGGAGCTTCCGCCTTCTCCATTTCCTCCATCTTCACCAGCGCTAACAGAGCGTAGCCTGTGGCCTCCAGAGTGAAGAGGCGGTTGTCACTGTCAGGCCAGTGGCTGCCGTCTGCACATAAATATGATTCATAAACATGAGGAGCAGTGGAGACTGTGGTTTGGACCTGGTCTGACTGTGGGACCCAGGTTTATCCCTGATTATTTTATTGTGACCCACTTGAACCAGGTTTATTTTTACTACTTCATTTTACTATCACCTTCACTATATACTATACAGGCACAATAAGTAGGATATCATTGAAAAGTGAAATTCAGGTGTTCAGTTTAAAAAGTGAAACTTCATTATTTCAGGACTGAATCAGAGACAACTCAAAATATTTAGGTATTTTTTAGAAAATTGGCCATCGGCTGACACTTGAGCTTTAAAGACAATTTTTGGGCAAGCATTTCAATTATTTCTTTAAAGGCCGTGCATGTTATGCTGTTCTTTGTCTCTTTGGGAGGAAATGTAAAGACACAGATATGTGAGCGTCTGTACGCCTGCAGCATTAGCGTCAATCCTCAAGGTGCTCTTCCCTGACTTCAGTTCCAATGAATGTTGTTAAAAGGTCGTCTTCAAGTCATTAAATATATCTTTGCTACAGCTATTATTTACTTATATTATTATACTTTACTGATGCAGAGCACTTTAGTTTGCACAGGAAATGGGGAAATGAAATGGCATGTTTAATGTTAAATTACAAAACTGAGGACTATTTTAAATTAATTTAACAAAATTAGGAATATTGGCTCTGTATATCAGCCCCCAAAATTGGCAGCACTTATTGGCCACCGGTGACTCTGGCTTTGAAAAATCTGTATCAGCACTGCCCATAGAAAAACCCAGTCCATCTCTGCACTGAATTTTGAATTCCATCCACTGTTAACCACAATCATCACAATTAAAATTGCCACATCGATTCAATTGAACTGTGATTTACTATTTTTTTTTACACCAGATGCCCTTCCGATCACAACCAGCCACATACTATGACTGGAGCAGGCAATGTGGGACCTGCCAACCCTCTGCTTACTATGCAATGCACCTTATCACCTTCATCGCTGTGTCACTTTGGACTTAAGTATTGAGATATAGATTTTTTGTGTGCTTGTATATTTACAAATCTGTTTCTCCTCTTCATGCAGTTAAAACAATATTTAGAGCTGGAATAAGATACCTGCTGCTGCTGCTCTGAGTAAATACGGCGTTGGGTTGAAGTCTATCTCGCTCTTAAGCAAAGACAGAGCATAAGACGCGATGGCCACAGAGTAAGGTCTCCGGGGGATAGACACCATCTTCTTCAGGTACTTGGCTGTGTTCTGGATAACTTCCTGGAAAACAAATAAATACAGATGTCTACTTTCATGTTTGCGTCACCATTAGAGCAGGACTAAACCAGATCTAAAACAGGACTACACCAGGACTAAACCAGGTCTAAATCTGGTCAAAACTGTGTCTAAATCAGGACTAAACCCACTGAAACAACACTGATTGTAATAACAGAGCAGTAGAACTCACCTCCATGTCGACTCCGTCTCCGCTGCAGTAGATCCCGGCCTGCTTCGCTTCGGCCAACGCTATCAACACGAACGCCGTGAGGGTCACTTGGGGGTCGTCACCACGGACACCGCCCTGCACACAAACAACCAATCAGACATCAGGTTATTAACAAGTCAAAGAACAGGCACACTGCTCTGTGTAACTCTTCTTTATCCTTTCCAAGTTCCATTCCATTGGTTCCCTTATGAGATAGTCGGACTTATAAGAGATGCACTACCAGATTTATTTATATTTAAGAAAAATTAATTATTCAGTCAACATGGCCAGAACAGTAACCTGGCAAAAGCCAGATTGCCTTAATGTTAGCAAAGAGTTGCAAACATTATATAAATCCAGAATGACTCCCTTCGAAAACATTTGCAAATGGCGGGACTTTCAGTAGAATATGAGGTTGTTGGATGAAGTGCCAGCTCCGTAGCAAAACAACAAACTGCCACAACAGTAAAACAACACAGTAAAGACGTTGTTTTTGCTGTTTTTCTAGATGTATAGCAGCATATTTACGTTTTTCCGTTGCCATGTTAACAATTATCGCTAAAAGTGCTTGTTGTTGTCCGCAAAACTAAAACCTGCCCACGCGCAGAACTGACACACCATTGGCCTGGCCGCCACAGGTCCAGACCCAACTGCATAGGCAGGTGCAGGAAAAGATGGATTTCGTGAGTTTGTGAACTCACAAATTTCATGGCAGTCCAGCTGCTGTGCAAGGTAAGCAGAACAGAAGTCATCTCTGAAAAAAATTGACTCTGGGACCTCATCTGGACTTCATTATAAAGTGTTTCTGACAGAGGGGGAACGAGAACAGAATTTTTTTGATCTATCACACGCTCAGGGCTGGGTCGTGGAGGCAGCAATCTAAGCAAAGATGCCCAGACTGCCCTTACCCCACACACTTCCTTCAGCTCTGCCGGAGGATTCCCGAGGTATTCCCAGGCCAGCTAAGAGACAGAGTCCCTCCAGCATATCCTAGGTCATCCCTGCTTCCTCCCAGTGGGATATTCCTGGAACACCTCTCATGGAGGCACCTAGGAGGCATCCGGAACTGATACCCGAGCTGCTTCAGCTGGCTCTTCTCAATGCAGTGGAGCAGCAACTCTACTCCAAGCTCCTCCCGGGTGACAGACCTCCTAACCCTATTTCTAAGGGAGCCCCCAGCCACCCTGCAGAGGAAACTCATCTCGGCCACTTCTATCCGAGATCTTTTTATTTCGGTCCTGACCCAAAGCTCATGACCAGAGGTGAGAGTAGATTGACCAGTGACCACAACAGACCTGTACATCAACAACATTACTGCACTGGGCAAACTCTGAAGGGATACGAGTTAGCGGGGCCAGCCTCCCCACTGTCCCTACACAGAGATGCTGAAGCAGACCCTATTTATGGGCTGTCCTAGGGCTGAGGATCTGACGAACAGTGTCGAATCATATGAGGTGCGTGAGAACACCTGCGCTTTAGTTAATGACAGTCTTCTCTCTTTTACACTTGGCTCTGACCTCTCAGGTACAGTTTAAGGCTCTCCTCTCTGCTCTTTCCCCGCACACTCTACTGAAGCCTGAGTCCATATTGCTCTCTAGGTATAAGCTCTGAGTTTTAGCCCTGTTAGCGATGAGTTGTCTTACCGAGATGGTTGTGCTGTAGACGGGGTTCTCCTCCACGAAGATGCCAAAAGCCGGCCTGTGTTTCTTCTTGAGCAGGTACAGCAGTGGGTCACACACCTGCTGCTCCTCGATCCCGATGACGGTGTGAGCCATGGAGAAAACCTTCACCACGAAAGCTGTGATCCTGGGGACAAACACAAACCACAGTCACCACAGATCTGTAACATGTGGAGGGAGTATTTAGCATTTAGCCTTGGAACTGCTTTGTATGGTGTGAGTAGGTTTGGACAGTACCATGTGCTGGCCCCTTGTTTCCTGTAGGGGGGGTATGAGCCGTCACTCTTCTTGTAGGCCAGCTGGTTGGAGTAACCTTAAAACATACAAGAAATCAAATGTTTAAGACTTTGGCCTGGGATTACTTTTTTTTTTTTTTTTTCTGGAATAGGGGTCTTGGTTTATCTACACAATCATGGGTAAAAAAATCCCCCCACCATCAGGGTACATATTTATGTTGTTGATCTGTGAAATGTCTGGGTGTGGATTTGGATCGTGGTCTGCCTATTAGTGACCCATGTGATAGAGGGAGTAGAGCTGGTCCACTGTTCCACAACCACGATGAAAACTGCATTGTTCCTCCTAAACCCCGAGGTTCGACTATCAGCTGAATTCTCCTCTCCAGTACCCTGCAATAGACTTTCCCGGGAAGGCTGAAGAGTGTGATCCCCCTGTAGTTGGAACACACCCTCCAAACTCCCTTCTTAAAAAGAGAGACCACCACCCCGGTCAGCCAGTCCAAAGGCACTGTGCCCAACCGCCAAGTGATGTGGCAGACATCCCTCATCCACCTCCACTGTAAACGGTGTTGTTGAAGCACTGCTTCCCTGTCCTGAGGCACTGAACAGTTTGCCAGAATTTCTTTGAGCCTGACCAATAGTCCTCGTCCATGGCCTCCCCGAACTCCTCCCAGACCCGAATTTTTGCCTCTATAACTGCCCGAGCTGTTCAGCTGTCTCAAAAGTCCCACAAGCCAGCCTGGGTTGATAAGATGCCTTATTAAGCAAGACAGAATTCTGGTGTCTACCACTGTGTTTTGGGGCTGACCCTCACAATACGTTTGGGTCTGCCAAGTCTGTCTGGCCTTTTCTCCTGCCAGCGACTCCAACTCACCACCAGGTGGTGATCAGTTGATGGCTCTGCCCCTCTCTTCACTCAAGTGTCCAAGACACACGAGTTGATGACTGCTCTCCAATCTAAGGTGTCCATGTGCACTGTTGGACACCCTTATGCTCCAACATGGTGTTCATTATGGACAAACTGTGGCTAACATAACATCGCTCGGGTTCACAGCGGGAACACCGTTCCTCCCAAACACACCCCTCCAGGTATTGCTGTCATTGCCCACATGAGCATAGAGGTGTCCCAATAGAACAATGGAGTCCCCAGTCGGAGCCCATTCCAGCACCCCTCCCAGGGACTGAGCTGGGGCGCTATAAGCAAGCCCACACCAGCCCTCGGCCTCTCACCGCCGGCAACTCCAGAGTGGTATAGAGTCCAACGCCTCTTGAGGTGTTGGGTTTCAAAGGCCAGAGCTAGGAAGGAGATGCTACCCAGTCTTTTCAGCCTGGGCCCAGCTGGGTCCCGCAGGAAAAGACTTGGACACGAGGCGCTCACCTGCGAGCCCTGACCCCAGGCCTGGCTCCAGGGTGAGGCCCCGGTGACACCAATCAGAGCGACATAATGGATCTAGTTGTATTCATCATATGGGACCTCTGAACTGCCCTTGATCCATGGTCCTCTGCGTTTAAGAGCAAAAATCTACTCAGTGAGCTCCTGTATAAACTGAACAGGCCTACACCTAATATCATATTCTGATATTGTTTTGTTTAGCAATCTGTGGTGGTGTAGTTTTATACCATCAAAAATAATTACATTTTAAGTTGAAACCCTGTGCTACTGTACATCTACACACACTGTGAGTACTGGTGTCTGTCTTACCTTTGCGGATGTACTTAAGCGCCTCGTCCTTGCGGTGAGCCCCCACTTTGGCCCAGTTGTCGGTCCGGTCCAGGTACAGAGTGGCGATCAGGGGTAAGCACATCGAGGCCAGGTTCTGCTCCACACACCCTCCAGGCATTTGGATGAGAGCGCCTAAAGAGTCCTCCTTCATGGAGTTATCGATGCTGTCCGCCAACACGTTCCCTGCACACAGAGAACTACAGGCTCAAGTCCTGGTTTTAGTCTTGGTTTAGACCCAGCTGCATCACGAAAGTAAAGATCCAGAGCCCAGGCCTGGACTTGAAGCAGGAATATTCTAGTTCAGCCACAAAAACTAAAACCACTAAAACAAATGATCTGATTCTTCACAGAATCCTGGAAAACCTCCACACAGTGATCTGGATCACACCAAAACTGGTCCTTGGCCTTTTCTTTCTTTTACTTTTTACGATAAAGAAAAGAAATAAAAATGTGACTGACCTCTGATATTGATGAACGTTTCTGGGACAGACTGAGGCACAATAGACTCCAGTTCTATTTTCTCCACCGTAATGGTCTGAGTTCCTGTGAGAAACCAAACACACACAAGTCATACTATTATTTAATGAGGTTAATGATGACAATTAATGTAATAATAATAATCTTTTTTTATATAGCACTTTTTAAAGAATAGAGTTACAAAGTGCTTCACAGGCAGCATTAAAAACATGAGGGAGCATGATGTAACAGTAAAAACAAATACTTTTATAAAACCCATACTGATAAATAATATTCAAAAATAAAACTACACAAAAAGCTCTCTAGTAAAAGTATGTTTTAAGACGAGTTCCAGAGCTTTGGGGCCTGGACTGAAAAAGTGTTTTCCTCTTTAGTTTCCAGCGGGGACCCTGGAACCAATAAAAGACCTTTGCCCGAGGACCTAAGAGTGCGTCCTGGGACATTGTGGTGTTAAAATGTCAGAGACAGAGCTCAGAGCCAAGCCATGAAGAAGTTTATTAGTAATCGGTAAAATCTTAAAACCTCTTCAGAGCCGGTGTAAGGGAGGCTAAAACAATGTGAGCAGATATAACCAGCACAGGACTGGTCCCAGTTTGGTCTGACCTCCTGCTGCTGAGGGGTCCAGGATCACACTCAGGACTTTGGTCTTCTGCACCCCCTCCATCTATGGGGCACAGGGGGCATAAGTATCACAAAATAATGACTTACACACAGACAGTAGTAGTAGTAGTAGTAGCAGTAGTAGTAGTAGTATTGTGTCCCTCACCACCACGCGTAGGTCCTTCTTTATACCATCGGTCATCATCATGTCCCGGGTCACCACCGTCACCTCTATGGGCAGTTTACCCACCACCAACGGGACGATTGTGTACGGGACGGCCACAGAGGAGCCGGCCGGCACCGAGATGTCCTGCACATGCTTCTCCCTGAAGGCAACGCTGCACATGTCTCCGGTCTTCATCAGAGTCACCCGGACCTGAGGAGGACCAAGGAGGACCAGGGAGGTTAGGACTGCGCAAGACTAAACCAGGTCTAAACCAGGACTAAACCAGGACTAAACCAGGACTAAACCAGGATCTGTTCCTCTCTCAAACATGGGTCCCGTATGTGTGGTTGAGATCTGACCTCCTTGTCGTGAGGGCTGTAGTTATGGACCACGGCTTTGATCTCCAGTTGTTCGTTTCTGGCGACTGAATACGGCAGCCTCAGGTCCACGAAGAGCGGCTTCCATGACCGGACGTTATACGGCTCTGCCACACAAAACCCTGCCCCCCCAAAAATAACAAAACCCAAAATGAACAAAGAGAGTTTCTGCTGCTCAAACGCACTGTCCCTTGTCTTACAGTGATATAGCTATAAAGCCCAACAACTTGGTCCCATTGTTTTACTCAATAGACTTTAATCTTCCAGATGTGGAACTACAGCAGGATAACCTTTACCCTCAGATAATAAATCAGATATGTTTTCGCGCTCGAATGTTTGCCTGTGCCGCGCATGAGTGGCCAGACAAACAAAAACAAAAACTAAAAGAAAACAAAACAAGAAGAAAGAAGCGGACTCATTTATGTATGGTTTTTATCAGATACTGCTAAAGATGATTTAAAAACGGCATTGTTAGATTTATCACGCTAGTAGTGATTTGATGTGTTATGCTTTATTCACCACTGTTAGATGTGTTATTTTTAATGTGAATTTTAACTATAACAGTGTGACAAACATTCATTACTTACTATTTGAAGTGTAGTATTGAGTTGAGTATGAGTCTTTCTAAGTAAAAAAACGCCCTTTTCTTTTGTTAAAATCAAGTCTTCTTTTCACCCACATTTGTTTCTTGTGGGGCTCCCAGCTTTATTTTTTATTTTCTCCACTTTTTCTTCATTATAACCACTTGCTTTAATTTTACTGTTTCACTTTTTTTTATCCAATGTTTTACAAAGCTTCACACAGCTTCCATTTCCAGTACATAACATAGCGTGAATTATCTTTAGAAGTCTCTCTTTGTAAGACTTCATAAGCTGGGCCGAAAGCATTTGAGTGCACTTTCATTTTAAGTATCGTAAGTATTTCTTGAACTTTGATGCCAGCTTTAGGCTAAAACAGTCAGAAAGTGGAGACTTTAATGCGTGACAGCTGATGCTCCTCATGAGCCGTCCCACAGATGTGGACCAAATAGACTACGGTGTGGTCTTCGTATGGAAGCCCAGCGACACCTTGTGGACCTGAACAGATATCCTCTCAGCTCCTGCTCAAACCAAGTATTCGACCGGTGTGTGACATTCAGAGTTTGGCGTCAGAATTCCTAGGAATTAATTGTATTTTATTTATTTAAAGCCTCCCGTAAATTGGTAAGCCATATGTTATTCTCCACTTACAAATATTATTCTGCATCAAGGTCCTGTCTATGAATATAAACACCTAATACTTACGTGTGTCTTTTAAGATACTGTTTTGCTTAATTTCTTAAGAAATTCATACTTAATTTAAAGTTACACTGTGTAACTTTTCTCCTAAATATGTGGGGCATACTGACTTGTTTTTGTGATTTTTTTGAGCGATTATAAGGCCTGAGGCGCGATCTGTTGCTCCGAGCGGGGCTTCTGTACTGAGAAACCACCCTCGCAGTTTGGCCGGGAGCGCTCCGCTGTTGAGGAAGAGTCACGTGACAGGGAACGACTCGCTTTACGGCATTCCCTTCTGCTCTTATACCTGAGGCGCAGTATAACCATGAAGCTACTTTTAGCGTTGTTATTTTCGCCAGTTCGTCAGGGCCGAAGGACACAAGAAGATGAAGACAATGTCGGACGAGGCAAGAAAAAGAAAATGTGAAAGGGACCGCACCAGATCGCAGACAAGAGTCAACATCGGACAGACTTTTGCTCGCTGGCGTCAGATGAGAGACAGAGAAGGCTGCAAATCGGATCACGTTTTTGCTTCTTTATTGTTGGGCAGGTAAATTAGCCTCTTTATTTTTTCTTTAGAACGTGCTTTTTCATACAGTTATTAGTTGTTTTTACTGCGACCATTACGCGATATTTGTTGCTAAGCTAACGCTAGCGCTAACTCTATAGAAGATCCAGTCCAAACTTCCAAAGGTAGCAGCAGGTCAACTAAAGTTGAAACAATGATGGAAACAGACGCACACTCGCACAGTTTCAGAAGGAGGAGGGGCCCTAGTGTTTACGTTTTGCGACGGTGCAGTGGCACCTGTGGCCTCTAGAGGCGCAAGACCGGGAATCTTACACAGTGTAACTTTAAGTTGAGTGTCAAGTGATCTAATTCTATTTGTCTGGGTCCCTGAATGACCAAGAGCTCTATATCATAGCTTAATGTTTCCTGGCAGCAGACCCTGAGGTGTCCTAATAATAATATGAATATATCTTTAAGCTAAACACATTCTACTCATTTTATTTCTCCTACAGATGCTTTAAAATGAGGAAGGTGTGACCTGTCTGAGTGGAGGCGCTGATGGCCATGATGCCCCACTCTGTGATACTGTCCGGTAACGGCCGCGCCAACGTCATAGAGGCCAGTCTGAGGGGAAAACACAAAAGAGACAAGGTTTAGACCAAGACTAGACCAGGACTAAACCAAAAACTAAAAACTAAAATAACTGTCTTTGCCATCTGTGCAGCTACTAGGATTATGTCTCTGTCAGGTCTACAGTGGTCAGGGAGAGGTCCACAGAAGCTGCTTGTTCTCACCCAGAGATGGGGTCCGCAGCGGGGGGCAGATCGACGTACTCCCAGAGCCAGGACTCTTGGAACAGGGTCCTGGGATTCACTGACTCGTCAGAGTCCTCGTCCCATTCGTCCTCGTACAGGGCCTCCACCTCTGGCTCTTCACGGCCGGCCGATGTAGCTACGACTCGCCTTCCTGACTCTCTGGCTAGATGAACACGTGGATTTCGACCGTATGGCACTGGCGAGGAGATACAGTCCTGGTTTAGATTTTGTTCAGTCCTGGTTTAGTCCTCGTTTAGTTCTAATTAATTCCTGGTTTAGTCCTGTCTTTGACCTGGCATTGTTGTGGTTTAGACCTGGTTTAATCCTCATTTAGTCCTTGTTTAGTCCTGATTTAGTGCTAGCTCAGACCTGGTTTAATCCTTGTTTACTTCTGTCTTAGATCTGGTTTAGTTCTGGTTTAATCCTAGTTTAGTCCTGTCTTAGACCTGGTTTAGTTCTGGTTTAGACCAGGTTTATTCCAGGTTTAGTACTTGTTTAGACCTGGTTTAATCCTTGTTAAGTCCTTGTTTGGTCCTAGTTTAGTCCTGGTTTAGTGCTGGTTTAATCCTGTCTTAGACCTGGTTTAGTCCTAGCTCAGTCCTGGTTTAGTCCTGACTCTGTCAACCAGCCAACCACGGTCAGCCAGAACAACTGCGGAAAACCTGGACCAATGAAGAACATTCACAACCAACAAAATGTTATTTTTAATAAAGAATAATGTAGAGCTTAGAAAAGTATGCTTATGTATTATATGGATATGTTTTTTAGAATAGAAGCTTTTTCTGTAATTAGTTTAGTAGATCCTCAATAAACGCAGCTTCTGCTTTTGCCTCTAACTCTGTTACTCTGTGTTTCTGCCTGTGATATCCGTATTACTGCTGTTTTAGCGAGGACTCGGGACCCTCTTAGGAGACAGCGGGGTTGATGGTGGGATGTCCCGGCAACTTCACCTGTCGACATCCCATAGCAGGCAAACGCTGTGGTGAAGTAATATTTACTTCAAGCCTGTCTAAAGTCATTCATGTCTTGAGTATCTGAATCCAGACCCAGCCTAGACCGCGCACGGACAGGTCCTGAGCGCTGGACGGGTCCTGAGCGCTGGAGGGGTCCTGAGCGCTGGAGGGGTCCTGAGCGCTGGAGGGGTCCTGAGCGCTGGACTATCTGGGGTGGGGCTGGTGTAGCTCTCAGTACGGCATTAGTTTTAGGTTCAGGGCTACAGGTTTCAACCCTTGTGCCCCAGAGAAAAGTGATCTTTTCAAGTTTTATTTTTTTGATAACTTTGCAGTGGTTCTTACCTTTTCTATGAAATGTGTCTCAGGTGTGTATTTTATCACTGATATTGATTTTCTAAACACAAATCTAATATTACGTCATTTTTACTCTTTTTTTCAAAATTTGTTACATTGCTCCTGTTCAGAGAGAAAAGTGTCCTCATGAAAAACATCATAAAAATCTATATCTTCATATTTTTTCTACTTTTTTGCATAAATCTTTTAATCAACTTCTGTCCTGATCACTAATACCAAATATTAAATTATTTTCAGAATTTTAACCCTTTTTATGCCAGTGTATGTAATAGAGTCTAATTTTTTTGCAAAAACACGCACAAAAATTAAATATTTTTAATATTCTCAATGCAAAGTGGATTTTTTAGGGTGGATTATTACAGCCTTGGGTCTGTCAAAGATTACCAACAACGTTGATTTAGATGTATTTCAGAATTTTTTTGTAGTAACAAAATTTCACTACCAGTTTTAAAGGGAGTTGGATTTTTAGATTGTACATAGAACAGGAAAAAATTATCCCTAAAAATACATGTTGTTAATCTTTGACATAACAAATGCTGTAATAACTCCCTTGAAAAAAATCCACTTTACTTTAAGAATATTACAAAAATTTAATTTTTGATGTGTTAAATAAATAATACATACACTGGCATAAAAAAGGGTTAACATTCTGAAAATAATGAATTTTTTTATATTTATGATCAGGACACAAGTTGATTAAAAGATTTATACAAAAGAAAAAGTAGAAAAAAATATGAATGTATACATTTTTTATGATGTTTTGTGCTAGGGACACTTTTGTCTGTGAACAGCAGCAGTGTAACTTTTCAGGACTACAGGTTTTAGGTTCAGGCCTACAGGTTTTAGCCTCAGGTCTACAGGTTTTAGGTTCAGGTCTACAGGTTTTAGGTTCAGGTCTACAGGTTTTAGCCTCAGGTCTACAGGTTTTAGCCTCAGGTCTACAGGTTTTAGGTTCAGGTCTACAGGTTTTAGGTTCAGGACTACAGGTTTTAGGTTCAGGTCTACAGGTTTTAGGTTCAGGACTACAGGTTTTAGGTTCAGGTCTACAGGTTTTAGGTTCAGGTCTACAGGTTTTAGCCTCAGGTCTACAGGTTTTAGGTTCAGGTCTACAGGTTTTAGGTTCAGGTCTACAGGTTTTAGCCTCAGGTCTACAGGTTTTAGGTTCAGGTCTACAGGTTTTAGGTTCAGGTCTACAGGTTTTAGGTTCAGGTCTACAGGTTTTAGGTTCAGGTCTACAGGTTTTAGGTTCAGGCCTACAGGTTTTAGGTTCAGGCCTACAGGTTTTAGGTTCAGGTCTACAGGTTTTAGCCTCAGGTCTACAGGTTTTAGGTTCAGGTCTACAGGTTTTAGGTTCAGGTCTACAGGTTTTAGCCTCAGGTCTACAGGTTTTAGGTTCAGGTCTACAGGTTTTAGGTTCAGGTCTACAGGTTTTAGGTTCAGGACTACAGGTTTTAGGTTCAGGCCTACAGGTTTTAGGTTCAGGTCTACAGGTTTTAGCCTCAGGTCTACAGGTTTTAGGTTCAGGTCTACAGGTTTTAGGTTCAGGACTACAGGTTTTAGGTTCAGGACTACAGGTTTTAGGTTCAGGTCTACAGGTTTTAGGTTCAGGTCTACAGGTTTTAGGGTCTACAGGTCGAGCACTCACTGATCGACCCTAATCCGGGTAATCCGGGTAATCCGGGTAATCCGGGTAACCCCCCAAATCCCGGTTCTCCACGTGGTCCCTGTGGTCCCGCTACTCCCGGAAGTCCCATGAACACTCTGCCTGGGGCAGCGGTGGTGGTGGTGAAGAACGGTGCCGGGGTGGTGGGCATGTTGTGGTCTATGGGCTCATCCCGGTACGTCCCGCAGCAGTGTCTGAAGGCGCGGATGCACTCGACTCCCTCAGTGATGTAGAGGGAGCGGCGCGTGCAGGAGTAGCCCATGGGGATGTCCCGGAGGCCGTCCAGACAGCAGCGGCGCTGCAGCTCATCCTTGTACCTCTTCTCTGAGGAAGACAGAATGTGAAATATGGGTTAGCTGAGTAAAAGCAGTAGAAGTAGTAGTAATAGTACTTTACAATATATACTTGTTTTTTTACTTTTACTCAAGTAATTTTTTTAGAACTTTTCCTTTTTTTTTTAGCACAAAACTAGGACTAAACCAGAAGTAAACTGTAACTAAACTAGGACTAAATCAGAACTAAACCTGTACTAAACAGGACTAAACACACATTATCACACAGTAGTTACCTAGCATAGATTTACGTTCTAACCGAGCAGCAGAACGCCTCCCCCTGGTGGTGCGTGGACACTGCTGAGCTGTGGGTAAAATGTAAACATTAGGAAGAGGCAGATTACAAAATAACATACTTTTGTGCGTCTTATGTATGAGGGACTACTTAAATACCCCACTCTCTCAGATTAAACATGATCCGATAAAATTATCACCACTAATTAAACAGTAAAGGGACTGATGATGTAATGATTTATTTAAAATCACTATTTTGTGTATTTTGCAAAAAAAAATGTAGTTTGCAAATATATTATTTGTAATTAAAAAAAAATCCATCAGGATTTTCATTTACATCTGCAGTTTTGCATGTATGTATATTGGTAAACCTGCATTCTGTGATTTCATGTTTTTGAGACAGCTTTGGATTCATTCAAAATAAATCCTGTTCCAATGATGACCACTTGGTGGCAGTGTTTAAGACAGCAGCTCACAACTTCCTGACTGTAAGCAGCTCGTAAACAGAGAAGCTAGAGACAGGAGAAGGATGGAAACCACTTTTACTCAGAATAGTTAGGAACTTTTTTCTGTAAACTGCCCAGCCCAGATTTTGTTATGATCTTCCCAGCACCAGGGGCCCTTTGTCGGCTTAGGAGAGGGTGGTGTAGAGATAGAGTGACCGGGAAGGGAAGGAGGTGGACAGGGTTAGGGTCATGTGAGAGGTTTTGGTCTGAACAGTGGTGAGATCTGTGTGAGCCTTACTTGGTCTGAAGTTGGTTCTGAAGCCGGTGTTAGAGTTGAAGAGCAGCCCAGCGTCTGAGAACACTCCTCTGGCGTTTCCTCCTCCTCCTCGAGTGCAGCCAAAGTCTCCCTGCTCCATTACGTCCCAAATCTGGAATCATATTTTTTTTTTAAATAGACAAACGGTTGTAATTAAACTTCATGGCCAGGCAAGTGCTCAGCTCTCCTCCGGTCAAAATGTGTTGGTGTCCTGTTGCACAATAAAGGACTTTTAATACTGTCAGCAGTCAGCAGTGCCTCGGATTTTTTGCCTCAAGCCTACTGTGTATCGTTAATAATAGTTTATAACAAGTAAAGGGCCACTCCGTTTTACAGTTTTTAATATGTTCTTTCTACATTATTGAACAACACCTGACTTGTAACAATTTTTATACATATTTCTAACCCATTGTTAAAATAATTCATATTTACTCAAAATGTGTTCTTTTGGAGAGCTGTTACTTTGACTTTGCTAAAACCACTTGGGTTAGATGCCTGTCGCTTTAAGGCCCTGCTGTCTCCGCCCACTACAGTCGGTCAGCTCAGCACTACTGCCTCTTGAAAGTCTCCTTTTAGTTCACACGTGAATAAAATTTGGAGAATATGAGTTCAGACATGAGAAGAGAATCTCTGAGTGCTCGTACTGAACACAGTGGGGGATAGACAGAGCATGGTATAATAGCTAATATGCACAGCTATTAGCAACATGACGCTAATAGTGGGCAGTAGTAGTAGCAGTAGTAGTAGTAGTAGTAGTAGTAGCAGTAGTAGTAGTAGTAGTAGTAGTCTCTCACCTTGCTCTGTGTCAGCCGCTCCTTCCTCAGCAGGAACACTGAGTTGTCCACTGCCAGCAGATTGACTCTGGAGCCTGGGTCTCCTTGCAGCTGCAGACTGAGCGTCCCCCCGGGCATGAGGTCCCGGCCACCTCCCACCTGCCCCACGGTCAGCTGGAGGAGACAGAACCACGGCATTAAAGCAGCACTATCCAACTTTTACTCTCTCTCTGAGGACGAGAGGACGAGAAGCGCTCAGGTGTCGTGGGAGGAGCAGTTTGTCCCGTTAAGAGCTGATCTACCACTAAAACAATGAACCTTTCCTCCCTGTAAATGTGCCTCACCTTTCCAATGCAGGAGTCCTCCACGTCCACAAAGATGGAGTCTGCCACCACCTCCTCTTGTCCCACCCACGGGATCGAGTAGAAGGCCACGACCCGGAACGACGGCATCATGTCCGCCGTCACCGTCACCCTCACCACAGTCACCGTCTGAGAGGCCACGTTCACCCGCTCAGCACTCACGATCCTGCCTTTGTTCAAAACCTACAGGTCACAAAGAGTTTTAGAGAATGTGAATACTACTACTATAACTATTACTACTACTACTATTAGTCCTCCTGGTTCTACTTCTACTGCAGTACTCACCAGGTAGGTGATGTGTGTGACGTGTTGCCTGTGCTCAGGCTTCTCCAGGATGATACTGAGCATCAGGGCCACACTCTCTCCCACAGTGACTCTCCTGTTCACTCCAGAGATGTGCAGCAGGTTCAGGGGGGCGCTGGGCGTCCAGTACGGCCGCACTCGGAGCACTCTTCTGGCCTGCTGCTCCGGCCTCAGCCCTGGTTGCACCGTCTCAGCCTGGAGGAAAACAGGGACACTTCACAAACCTTCACAAGACAAGAATAAGAATTAGGTCATGTGACTGCTAATACGATTTGTATGGGCGCTATACGATTTGTACATGATTTGAGTAATGATATTTGGGTGCGCATATTGCATTTTGTGCGTGCGTAATAAGATTTGTGTGTGTGTAATACAATTTTTGTGTGCGTAATACGATTTGTGTGTGTGTGTGTAATGACCTATCTGTAAATGTGTAAGTACTACACACAAATCTGTTTGCTACACTCCTGCCATGTTGTTGTTCCGTGATTGGTGATGTCGCTCCACATATATCCTTACAGAGCTGATCTATGATCCTATAGATGAACTAAGGGACTAGCAGTCCTAGACGCATTGCCTGTCCGTCCTGGGAGAGGATCTCTCCTTCAGTTGGGCTCCATAAGGTTTCTTCTTTTTTTTAGGAGTTTTTCCTTACCGAGAAGGAGGGTCTAAGGACAGGAGTGTCCTGGGTCTGTTTAGTTTAGTGTAGTTATTGTTTGTGCTGATTGTGTGTTAAGTCTGATTGTGTGTTTATGTTTGATCAACTGTTGTGAAGCCGTTTGAGGCGACTTTTGTTGTGATACTGGGCTGTACAAATAAATCTGAATTGAAATCTGAAATCAAATATGCATAAAGTTGACTTCAGTTCAACTCAAAACTACACTCAGGTCGCTTGGTCCACATTGCTCAGCGCGGTCGAAATGCTTGTCAGCTCCGCGCGCCAGCTTGACCCGGGTTTGAAACAATGCCATAAGCGTGCTTTAGTGTGTAATAAATATTCACCAAGAGTGACAAAGCAGTTAAAATAGTTGTCTCAAGGCTCTTTTATTTACTTTATTCTGCTGTGACTAATGCTACTCTATGGAATTTTGCTGTCTGTGACCACTCAGGAGGCAGATTTATCAGCCATTTCATGACATAGGTTCCCAATCTCTATACAGACACAAACTGCAATAAGCACACACAAATCTTATTACGCACACACAAAACGTATTTTGCATGCACAAATCTTATTACACACACACAAAATGTATTACACACATATATCTTAATACACACACAAAACTTAATACGCACACATTGTATTATAGACAAATCTAAATGACTCCAAATGACTCACATTGGGCATTGCCTTTCACCCATACAAAGAAAATGGGTATTTATTGTTTATTTTTACCATTACCATCAGCACCATACATACATGATTTATATATTTTTTAATGTTTTTACTTGATTACTGGCTCTAATGGACCGTGAATTAGTGACTTTCACAGGGTTCACATTTGTAGTGAATTAAAAGCACTGATTTTAAAAAAGCCCCTAAATTCATCCATTCATTTATCTTATTCCACTTATTCCTTGTGCTCCGATACCAATCATGGCTGATACCGATCACATGGTTTTTAATGTAAAAATGAAAGGGGTGACCAGACGTTCTTCTTTCCCCGGATATGTCCTCTTTTTGAGACATTAAAAAACGACCTGCCGGAATTTCCAAATCACTCCAAAATGTCCGGGATTTTAAGTCTACCACAGTCAAACGGCATTGTTGTACGCACAGTGTAGAACGCAATGCGCCACTTCCTTCCAGCGTTTTGCGACTTAATCACTTCACAGAGCGCTTGACACCCTTTCCCCCTGCATCCCACCGTGAGTCACACGTTTTAGGAGAAACACCTGCTCTGTTTATCGTCTTTCATCTCTCTTGTGCTCAATGCAGATTAAAGAAGTGAACACTAAGTCTCATTCAAACAATAACTAGGTACTTTTTTGGTACTTTGTTGTGTGTGTTTGCTTTTATTTAATTGGTGTTTTCTGTGAAACACTTTGGAGAGTTTTTGTTGGTAAAACGTGCTATACAAATAAAGGTGGATTGGATTAGAAACTGGTCTGAACTAACTCCACATTGTGTCCCAGCAGAGGACAGGGATGTGGGCTGAAGTCTGTTCAGTAAAAGTGAGTAAAGTGGTTGCATTTGTTAGAGCTGGCCCATGGCATAGGTGTTAAAGGCAAATGCTAAGGGCGCAGAGTGACAGAGGGGCACCTGCCACTGTCCCGTGCTTCAGCGCACAATAAGGCTTAATGAGTCTGATCAATAACACTGTATACTGATAAAGTATGGCCACTGAGGAGAGTTTTGAGTCCATAGAAGTGCTCTACTCTTGTCAAGCTTTAAGTTACTTTTTGTTTGATGACAATCGACCTCTTACTCGTGGAGATACGATCAGAAACAGCTCCTGAAATAATACCTGCAGTAATGAAAAACACGTTTCCGCGGCGGTTTTTGAGGCCTTTCTGACAATATTTTAGCTGTATTATTATAAAACCAATATAAAACATGATTAGAGAAATCGTATAATGGGACATGACATTGAAAGAATTTAAGACATTCATAAACATAATATGCATGTATTTTCTGACCGTGATGTCTTGAGTTGTCTTGTCTTTGGGCATGTTGATGCTGAGGTGAGATGTGCCTCTAATGATTTCCAGAGGATAGTCCAGAAACGTCAGCTTCACTTGGACGTTAGAGACCGGAGTGCCGTCGTGGTACCTCGCCTCCACCTGCACCAACAATATTTTTAATTTAATCAACTAAAATGGGTCTAAATCAGAACTAACCCAGGTCTAAACTAGGTCCAAACCAGAACGAAACTAGGTCCATTAGAGCTGTCCCGTACCGTGAGGTCGAGGGGCAGTCCTGGTTTGAAGTACTGCGGTGCGTCTCTGAACGACAGGACTGTAAGGAGACTCCACGATCTGAATGCCTTTCTTCTCTGCCTCCACCAAGTCGCTGCCTGAAAACACACAGCTGGAGTCACTTCTGTGCTGTGTCCAGTAGAGGGCGCTGGGGTTTAGTTCATGGCTCTATATACTACAGGTTTTTTGTACTGGTGTTGCGATCCAGAAGGGGACTCAGTTTGTTGACTGCTATGCTGTTGTCAAGTTAGGCATTAAATACTTTAAGAGGCTATATTCTGCAAAATCGACTTGTGTTTTGTTTCATTCACGCCTGTTTGAGTAATCCTGTATTCTCTGACACTGAGTTTCTGAGGCCTCAAAATGCTTGGTTCCACAAACCCTGCCCCCTCCAGGAAGCACTGACCAATCAACAACAAGCCCTCTACGTCCAGTCTGCTCTCATTCATTTATCCAAAAAATGGCGTACAGTTGTTTTTTGATTGGGACCAAGTGGGACTAGGACTGGTTGGAAAAAATTCCTTTAAATATAAGACTGGAAAATGTGGTGTTTGAAGCTACTGAAGTGGAAATAACTGACTCAGAGTGCAACAAAAACAGATTTTGGGAAAAATGTATATATTTGTTAGAAATCTATCAACACTAGGGGCTAAATGTAATAAAAAAATAAACTTCTGTGTAGACTGGACATTTTCTTTACTTTAGTGTGAAAGCTTCATGCTAAAGGAGAAAACTTACTGTTATATGTTTATTGAATCGATGATCTCAGGCTGTATTCCTCCACAGCTGTGATGCAAGAAACGTGTTTGCCTAAACTTTATGATAACAAACATGAGCCAGAGTCCACCCTCAGGCGTACTTATGCTAATATTTACTTAATGTGTGAGGAATGAAGGTCAGTCGCAGCGAGACAGAATACAATACATGAGAGAGACACCAGTGGAGTGGCATTTGTCTGAAGAAGCCTTTTTAGTCTCCACTGTTCCTTTGAAATTTACAGCAGAGAGAAATCAAAAGCTGTGAAATGTGAAATATTTGTCTAGAGATGTCCAAAATAATTTTAAAAAAAGTATAATAGGGTCCCTTTAATGTGGCAAACCCTTCTGTTGAACCTTGCCCAGATAACCGTCGAGTTTAACCTTTTTAACCCTCTCTTGAACACGTAAAAAAAAGTAGGGCGTAGGACTAGGGCGCAGCTTCGGACAGGGCCCGTGTATTTGTGCAGTACCTGTCTGTGTGAGCACAGACGCCTTGATGTAGATGGACTTTCCCACCAAAGACCTGATGTTGGGGTACTCAGCCCTCAGGTCATTCATGGTCAGAGACACTGTTCCTCCATCCAGCTTCAGAGAAGGACACAAGAACAACATTATTACAATCATTCATTTATATTCTTCATTTTATTGATTCATTCATTCATTTTCTTCTGCTTATTCCCGTTAGGGGTTGTGGGTTCTGGCGCCTATCCCAGTAACTTTGGGCCGTAGGCGGGGTACATCCTGGACAGGGGCCAGCTTGTCGCAGGGCTGACACAGAGACGAACACAGACAGACAACCATTCACTCTCACATTCATTCACTAGGGGCAATTTAGAGTCACCAATTCACCAACACATGCATGTGTTTGGACGGTGGGAGGAAGCCGGAGAGGACCCACGGTTACATGGGGAGGACATGCAGACTCCACCCAGAGAGATCGTGTGATGGTGTGTTGATTTATTTATTTAGCTCATTTTAAATTAGACGGCAAAAACACATCTACAAAAAGTTGGAGTGGAGGGAAAAAAAGGCTGTGAAAAAGTTTTACTATTAAAAAACAACTGGAGCCACTTATTACGTTAATTGCCCACACTTCAGTGAGATGTCTGGGTATAAAAGGAACATTTTATAAAGGCAGAGTCTGTTATTGCTCAAGTGACACTGCACTGGAAGATTCTTTTTTGGAAGTCACTGCATGGATCAGGAACACTTTAAAATGTACTTACATTAGTGACCTGCTTCATGGCTCTTAAGCGGACCATCTCTTGCTTGTTCTTCACTCCAAACATAACAAAGGCTTTCCCCTGAACTGGCTTCCCGTACAGATACCTGCACATACACAGAGCCACACTGAGGAGCTTGTACTCCTACTACTACTACTGCTCCCACTACTACTACTTCTACAAACTGGGACTATCAGCTGTAGGAAACAGATCTAACCTGGCTGTGATGGTTACGACCAGTTCGGTGTCGTCGATGCTGAAGAAGGGTTTTTGTGGTGTTAGAGTCACGTTGAAAGCCGGAAGCACTAAAAGAAAACAGAAAAGAAAAGATTATTTTTCACAAAGACGTCGCAGTGTTCATAGACAGCGGCGGTGAGAGTGGACCTACCATACTTCTTGACCTCAAAGGTTGAGTTGAAAGTGTTCTGCGGCCACTGGTCAAACTTCGCCGTCACTGTCCACATCCCCTCACTACAAACGTAAACAAAAAGTCTTTTGAGTACTTGTGAGTAGACGCAGTGCTGGAATAGACACTTTTTAAATATTAGCGACAATCAATAATACAGTGTTGCCCCACAGCATAATAAAATCCTTTTTAATAAAGATGACCTCATGTCTAAAAAGCTCTTAGACTTGACCTCATACTATTTTGTGATAGGAATAATCTGTGAAAAACAGGACCATAATACATTATGTATGCTTTATTGTTAAAGGTCTCGCTTTCTACTAACTCAACTTCTCTGAGCTTTTAACCATGTTATAATGTTGTTTCCTCCTCAAAAACAGACCTGGAGTAGTATTTTTTCTCATTCACACGTTTGAGTAATCCTGTATGCTGAGGCCATCTCCTTCTCCAGATCTGAAAACGCTCGGTGTCACGGCTCTACGTAGAAACGTGAAACCAGGAAGTACTCCTGTGCGTTTCTAAAGCTCATACATTGTTACCGGACTTGTTCTGATCAGTTCATTGCTTAAATTGCTGTCACTACAAAGCTCATTTATCTATCTATTAGTCTCATGTTGCTAATAGTTGTGCTAAATAGTAACTTTATGCTTTGTTCAGTCCCCACCGTTGCCAGCAGGGGGCGACAGACTCCTAATTCAAGTGTTCTCTGCAAAGTCAAAGTAACAGCTCCCCAACAGAAGAGGTTTTCCACAGATACATTATTTTTAGTTATAAAATGTGAAATACCAATGCAAAGGAGTCCAACACTATTTCAAAAAGCTTGAAAAAAGCATAATGTGGGAATTTTAAGGATTTAATACACTGTACACTCCAGAAGGGGGCGCTCCTCATAAAGGAGTAAAGTAAAACATTTATGAATAGCACATATGCAAGACGAGACGTTTAATGAGGGGGAGAGTGCTAAGCACTGCAGCTCCGTGCCGCCCTTTTATAAAAAAAATTAAAACAGCACCGTGAAGCAGTGGTTAGGACTCTTGTCTCACAGCAAGAAGGTCCTGGGTTTGATTCCCAGACCAGACTGGGCCTTTATTTTGGAATTTGCATGTTCTCCCTGTGTCTGTGTAGGTTTCCTCTGGGTGCTCCGCTTTCTTCTAACACTGAAAAACATCTGTATCAGGTCAGGCCATAGTGACAGCGCACTCAGTCGCAGCAGCTCAGGACTAATCCTCCATCTGACACAATTTTGTTGAAGCCTTTGTATGTATAATGACAATTAAAGCATTTTACTTTACTTACTTTACTTTTCTCGATGTAATTCCAGTTCTATGAGTATGTGCATAGCCTAGTTTTTTTCGCATAGATAGTTAGCAGTGCTCTGTGCTGGATTATATACTTCTTGCCCTCCTTGAACTCTTTTGGGCAAGGCCAGCTGGGCATGCAGGTAGAGCACAGATTCTCATAGAACTAGGGTTACATCCAGTAACTATTATACCTATGACATGTGGGCTTAGCCTCCTACAGGTGTCGCTCATGGCCATAAGGATACACAGTACTCCCAGCTGGCCCAGCCTCACCACTTTGATTGGAGCAGAAAGTGCCCTGGACCTACTCTCCCAAGACTGTCCAAGTATGCCTTAGCATCAACAGCTCCTGAGCACTGACCTGAAGAACCTAAACAAAAATGCACAATGCACCCAGGGGTCACCTCTCCCAAAAGCACCCAGGCCCCAACTCTACAAATGCCTCCAAACAATTACAAGAACCCTCTGGGTGCCAGTCTGCCGCTGCTCCTCACGTCTCTCGCACCCAAGGCCATTCATCCGAGTGTTTCAGTACAAAGCTAAAAATAAACACTCACTTGGCAAGTTCGGTGAGAGTAAATATGTCATTGTAGATGCCACTGACAGCTCTCATCCTGTGTGTGTGATAGACCACAATGCCGTCTGGATTCTGCCCAAATCAAACCACATTTAATACATTTACAGACAGTAGCAGTAAGATTTTATCACTGGTTTGCTGGGCTTTACCTTGATATCCACCACAATCGTGCCTTCAAGCGCCTTAAAGGACAGAGAGGACACCAGGGCTCGGAACCGAACTGTGGACACAAAATACATGTGACTGTGGATGTGCCAGAGGCCTGCTAATGCTACCAGAAAAACTACCATATCGATAAGCTATGAATTTTGAAATAAAACAATAGCTCCTTCACATTATTCCTGATAGATTCTAGCTCTGGATAGATAAAGGATGCATTGACCAATCAGAGTGCTCCTGTCCTATGAACGCGTGTGATTGGTTAAACTGTTCCTTCAGTCGCTCTAAAACAAAAACCTTATAATACAGCTCACAGGTGACCTCAAAGTCTAATTTTTTCTCAGATGACTTGTTATGCTGTACTAATAACTAAATAATTATCTTTGCCAAAATACAACGAAAAAGAAATCAGGTAGTGCAGCATTAACAAAAACAATAAAAATACCATAACATAGGCCTGCTAATGCTAACAGTAAGACTATCAGGGTCACATAGTACATACATAGTGCATACACAGTACATTAACAAGTATTACTTCAATAAAATTTTACTTAAGTATGTAAAAGAATTTTTGGTCCTATTTACTAATATTAGCTCTCTTTGTCCCACATAGAGCTCTTGTTTTGACTGTATGGAAGTTATTGGGCCTACTAAGCTGCAATTGCAAAAAAAAAAAAAAAAAAAAAAAAAAGCCTGTTAGGACCCACTTGACTACATGTGTGTAATGTCAGTGCGTGTTGTGTGAGAACATTGGTGAGTATTAAAATATTTAGCAGGAATTTAGCAGCAGTTGCATAAATATTATTGGCATGACTACTAGATTTATAGTTATTAGCAGGTTTAGTTCTTTTATAAGCATTAGCAGGCCTGTGTTATGGTAGTTTGGGAGCCTATAGTTTAATTCAATACAATTTTATCTATATGGCCCAGTATCACAACAACACTTACCTCAAAGGGCTTCACAAACAGTTAATCAAACATAAACACACAATCAGACATAACACACCATCAACACAAACAATAACTAAACTAAACAGACCCAGGACATCCCTGTCCTTAGACCCTCCTTCTCGGTAAGGAAAAACTTCTAAAAAAAACTGCTGTAGGAAATAAAGAATAAAGTAATAGGTAAAGAAAACAGTGCACAGGAACCTATGTTATCTTGTTCATAGAAACCAGGAAACATAGGTTTCTGTGCATTCTGGAAATTCCTAATGTTCACTAACCCTAACCCCGCCACAAAGTAAAAAGTGTAAGTGGGGCAAGAAGCTGTACTGTGAGTGGTTCTGGCCTACAGGGTTCATACTGTGAGTGGTTCTGACCTACAGGGTTTATACTGTGAGTGGTCCTGGCCTACAGGGTTTATACTGTGAGTGGTTCTGACCTACAGGGTTTATACTGTGAGTGGTCCTGGCCTACAGGGTTTATACTGTGAGTGGTTCTGACCTACAGGGTTTATACTGTGAGTGGTCCTGGCCTACAGGGTTTATACTGTGAGTGGTTCTGACCTACAGGGTTTATACTGTGAGTGGTTCTGGCCTACAGGGTTTATACTGTGAGTGGTTCTGACCTACAGAGTTCACACTGAGGGTGGTTCTGGTCTACAGGGTTTATACTGTGAGTGGTCCTGGCCTACAGGGTTTATACTGTGAGTGGTCCTGGCCTACAGGGTTTATACTGTGAGTGGTTCTGGTCTACAGGGTTTATACTGTGAGTGGTTCTGGTCTACAGGGTTTATACTGTGAGTGGTTCTGGCCTACAGGGTTTATACTGTGAGTGGTTCTGGCCTACAGGGTTTATACTGTGAGTGGTTCTGGCCTACAGGGTTTATACTGTGAGTGGTTCTGGCCTACAGGGTTTATACTGTGAGTGGTTCTGACCTACAGGGTTTATACTGTGAGTGGTTCTGACCTACAGGGTTTATACTGTGAGTGGTCCTGGCCTACAGGGTTTATACTGTGAGTGGTTCTGACCTACAGGGTTTATACTGTGAGTGGTTCTGGCCTACAGGGTTTATACTGTGAGTGGTTCTGACCTACAGAGTTCACACTGAGGGTGGTTCTGGTCTACAGGGTTTATACTGTGAGTGGTCCTGGCCTACAGGGTTTATACTGTGAGTGGTTCTGACCTACAGGGTTTATACTGTGAGTGGTCCTGGCCTACAGGGTTTATACTGTGAGTGGTTCTGGTCTACAGGGTTTATACTGTGAGTGGTTCTGGCCTACAGGGTTTATACTGTGAGTGGTTCTGACCTACAGAGTTTACACTGAGGGTGGTTCTGGTCTACAGGGTTTATACTGTGAGTGGTTCTGACCTACAGGGTTTATACTGTGAGTGGTCCTGGCCTACAGGGTTTATACTGTGAGTGGTTCTGACCTACAGGGTTTATACTGTGAGTGGTTCTGGCCTACAGGGTTTATACTGTGAGTGGTTCTGACCTACAGAGTTCACACTGAGGGTGGTTCTGGTCTACAGGGTTTATACTGTGAGTGGTCCTGGCCTACAGGGTTTATACTGTGAGTGGTCCTGGCCTACAGGGTTTATACTGTGAGTGGTTCTGGTCTACAGGGTTTATACTGTGAGTGGTTCTGGTCTACAGGGTTTATACTGTGAGTGGTTCTGGCCTACAGGGTTTATACTGTGAGTGGTTCTGGCCTACAGGGTTTATACTGTGAGTGGTTCTGGCCTACAGGGTTTATACTGTGAGTGGTTCTGGCCTACAGGGTTTATACTGTGAGTGGTTCTGACCTACAGGGTTTATACTGTGAGTGGTTCTGACCTACAGGGTTTATACTGTGAGTGGTCCTGGCCTACAGGGTTTATACTGTGAGTGGTTCTGACCTACAGGGTTTATACTGTGAGTGGTTCTGGCCTACAGGGTTTATACTGTGAGTGGTTCTGACCTACAGAGTTCACACTGAGGGTGGTTCTGGTCTACAGGGTTTATACTGTGAGTGGTCCTGGCCTACAGGGTTTATACTGTGAGTGGTTCTGACCTACAGGGTTTATACTGTGAGTGGTCCTGGCCTACAGGGTTTATACTGTGAGTGGTTCTGGTCTACAGGGTTTATACTGTGAGTGGTTCTGGCCTACAGGGTTTATACTGTGAGTGGTTCTGACCTACAGAGTTTACACTGAGGGTGGTTCTGGTCTACAGGGTTTATACTGTGAGTGGTCCTGGCCTACAGGGTTTATACTGTGAGTGGTTCTGACCTACAGGGTTTATACTGTGAGTGGTTCTGACCTACAGAGTTTACACTGAGGGTGGTTCTGGCCTACAGGGTTTATACTGTGAGTGGTCCTGGCCTACAGGGTTTATACTGTGAGTGGTTCTGACCTGTGTCTCCAGGGTTGTAGATGGGCTTGTCCGTCTGGATGAAGATGTATCCGGAGTGGAAGGACACCAGCAGCAGTCTCTCCTCTGGATCAAATCCCTGATACATAACTTTGAGATACACAAACTTCATCTTCATCTCCTCGGGCTTCAGTTTCTCTGAAGGGAGCTGCCATTAACCAGAAAATAACTTTATTAGTGAGGTTATTTGCGTGAGAGTGCTGCTGATTATATGGAAACAGAAGGAGGCTGAGTTTAGAGCTGCCAGAGACAGGAAGCCCAGAGCTGTGGTTCTCAAGTTGTGGTATGCAAGCTTCTTCTGGTGGTACTCAGGAATCTTAAGTAGTTCAAGTCCTCATGATGTTTTAGTCCTGCATTAGTTGGAGCTAGTCTTAGTTTAGTCCTAAATGAATCCCGGTTTTGTCCTGGTATAATCCTGGTTTAGACCTAGTTTAGCACTGGATTAGTCCTAGGTGAGTCCTGGTTTGGTTCTGGTTTAGTCCTTGTACAGTTCTGGATTAGTCCATGTTTAATCTTGGTATAGTGTTGATTTAGTCCTGATTTTTTTAATGGTTAAGACCTAGTTTAATCTTAATTTAGTTCTGGTTTACCTACTTTAGCCCATTACAGCTGGTACTGGGAAAGCCAAATACACACTTGATAAAAATTTTAAGATCATTTGAGAAATTGGAAGAATATACATTTTGCACTGTTGGATCTTAAGGAGGTTCTACGTAGAGCTTCAAAATGCACAAAGAAGAAATAGGAGTGAGACAAAAATAATAATAATAATAATAAATAAATAATAATAATAAAAAACTAAAACAAAACTCAGTAAGCAATTCACTGAAAACAACAAACTGAAATAGGCTTTTCATCAGCTGATCAAAAGTTTAAGACCACAGCCTTTAAACGCCAAAATCTGCGCAAAAATATGGATTTAGTGTCATTTTCTGTCAGGTTCACACAGTCATGACCTCCTGATGGCAAAGGCAAAAAAGTTTTCTCTCTATGAACGTTGTGGGATTGTTCAGCTGCATAAGCAAGGTCTCTTGCAGTGCGTCATCTCTGCTGAGGTTGGATGCAGTAAGACAGTCATTTTGAATTTCTTAAACGATCCTGAGGATTACAGAACAAAAAAGTCAAGTGGTAGATCCAAAAAAATGTCACCGGCCCTGAGCCGTAGGATCTGATTGACTGTCCGTCAAGACATGGGAAGATCCTTACTGGTGCTGACTGCAGTCCAATAACCATCAGACAGCATCTGCCAGAAAAGGGCTTTAAAAACAAAAAATGTATTTAAAGGCCTCGTCTTCTTCAACGCCACAAACACCCATTTGGACTTTTCAAGGGAACACCAAGCATGGGACACTGAAAGGTGGAAGAGAGTTTTATTCTCTTATGAGAAAAATAATGTAACCTTGACGGTCCTGATGGCTTCCAACGTTACTGGTAGGACAAGGAGATCCCACTGGAGATGTTTTCTACGCAGCACAGTGGAGGGGCCCCATCATGATCTGGGCTGCTTTTTCCTTCAATGGAACAGTGGAGCTTCAGGTTGTGCAGGAGTCAAACAGCGGCTGGCTCTGTGGAGATGTTGCAGCAGGCCTCTCTCATGACTGAGGGCCCTTGTCTTTGTTGAAATGACAGGGTTTTTCAACAGGACAACGCTGCAGTTCACAACGCCCACCTGACAAAGGACTTCTTCAGGAGACTAACGTCACTCTTTTGGACCATCCTGCGTGTTCCCCTGATCTAAACCCAATAGAGAACATTAGGGATGGATGTCAAGGGAGTTTACAAAATCGGACATCAATTCTAGACAGTGGATGCTCTTTGTAAAGCCATCTTCACCACTTGGAGTAACACACAGCCTTCTGGAAATACTCACATCAAGCAAGCCAAAACCAATTTTTGAAGTGATCAACAAGAACGATGGAGCTACTCATTACTGAATCCTTTTTCAAAGTTTTAGTTCTGTTTTGAGAGGGTTTTTGTTTGTTTTTTAGCTATGGTCTTAAACTTCTGATCACCTGATGAACAGCCTTTTTCAGTTTAATGGTTGTTTTCAATAAATTGCTTAATTTTTATTTATTTTTTTGTCTAACTCCCATTTCTTCTTTTTGCATTTTGAAGCTCTACCTTGAACCTCCTTAAGATTCAACAGTGCAAAATGTAAATTCTTGCATTTTTTCAAGTGATCTTAAAATTTAGATCATTTACTTTCTGAGGTGGATCTTGGTGTGAACAGTTTGAGCACCACAGACCCAGAGGAAGGCCAGAGAGGAGGTTTATGGGACAGGGTTAAAGATGGAGGCTTGTGAGGGGGGCACAGGGAGGTGGTGTCTGACCCGGATGGGGAGCAGCAAGTGGTAGTTGTTTGCGCTGGTCAGGGAGGTGGTGGCCTGCATAAGGAGGATGCTTTTGCTGAAGTCCCAGATCTGGATCGTCACTGGGACTGTGGTGGAGATCCCATCGGCCTGAATCACCAGGTTCTCATCGCTGTCCGCTCTGAGCAGGTCCGGAGCCAGGACCGTGAACCTGCAGCAGAACAAGAGGAAGACTTTGGGTTATGTACGCCTGATAATGGGGCTAAAACACAAAACCAGGAAAGAAACCAGGTCTAAACCAGGTTCTAAACTCCTCTCAGTGCAAGTATGAGTCTGATAGAAAGGAATTAGTCATTTATTTTGACATGTGACTGATTTATATTCTGTTCTTCAGTAATAGAAGTAGTAGTAGTAGTCAAATATGGGACATTTCTTAGCAGCAGAAATTAAATGGGCATGGTTTAGACTTTGTGGTGTTGCTCCTGTCTGCTTCTCCAAACCGAGGGTGTCCTGAGAGGGGTTACGTACAGTTAAGTATCTCATATACACACCCCGTTTATGAAATAAATACTGCACTGTTGTTTCTTAAGTACTTACATCCGGGGTAAAAGTAAAAGTACTCGGTGACAGAGTTTTCGGGTCTGATGAAATCCTGAGTTTTTGTTGGACTTTGATCACAAACAAACAGCATTTCCACATCTGGAGCTGGAGCCAGGTTTAGTCCTGATCATTTTATTGTGACCCACTTTTCACAGTTTTCACAATTAACATCAATAACTAAACCTTCCACTATATAAAATATATGTCTTTAAAAATAGTTTATCAAATTCTGTCTCCCATTATTTATTTATTATTAATTTTTATTTGTGCATTTTCTTCTTAATTACTACTTAATGTTAATTTTCTATTCAATTTTATGATGGTCTTATTTTTTGCAGTGACTGAATGAGAAGGTGTTGGTCCAGTTCCAGAGCAGATGAAGGTGTGCTGGACCCAAACGTGGGCTGTGGGAGATTTTATTTGGGTTGACAAATATTTAACCTAATAAGTAACCGATCAGTCAATCGATGAAAACATTCAGATGAATGTGTGACAGTGAGGAGTAGATGAAAGGTTTAATGTATAATATGAGAAACTGTACCTGGGGCTGGTGTTGATTTGATCCGGAAGGCTGCAAACAAAACAAAACAAAAAAACAGAATCAGATAAATATCTGGCTTCACAAAAACCAGCTTTAATGGGCAAAAGAGCTTTACTACTGCGTTAAACCAGGTCTAAGTCAGGGCTAAACCAGTTCTAAATCAAGGTTAAGTCAGGTCTAAACTAGGACTAAACCAGGTCTAAATCAGGGCTAAACCAGTTCTAAACCAGATCTAAATCAGGGCTAAACCAGGTCTAAAAGTAGGTCTTAACCAGGACTAAACCTGAACTAATCTAGGACTAAACAAGTTCCAAACCAGGACTAAAACTCTACTAAACCAGGTCTAAGCTAGGACTAAACCAGGACTCAGAATCGGTCTACACTTCAAATGTAAGCCCCAACCTGAGCAGGACTCCTGCTAGTAGTAGTAGTAGTAGTAGTAGTAGTAGTAGTAGTAGTAGTAGTAGTAGTAGTAGTAGTAGTAGTGGCTGTTGTAGTAGTTATGGTAGTAGTGGTAATAATACGTAGTAGTAGCAGCACTAGAGATAGTAATAGTGATAGTAGAGGTAGTGATGGTAACAGTCATTATTGTTGTAGAGGTAAATATGTCCAAAAACATGAGCTGTCCCTCTGCTGTTCCTGATCCTGAACCTGAACCTGAACCTGTCCTGGTCCTGGACTCAGAGACAGTGTTGGTGATGCAGTTACTTGTGACGTCTGTGGTAGCTGTCAAACGACTCGAATCTGAAAACAAAAGAGAATAAAAACATAAACTGAGCTTCAATGATTAAAAACAATCTCCACTTTTATGTCCAAGTTAAACAGTTCTCTTTGACACCAAGAACGTCATAGAGTTAAACCAGGAATAAACCAGGGCTAAACCAGGACTAAATCAGGATTAAATTAGGTCTAAACCATGGAGCTTTGGCTGTCAGAGATTTTGGTCTAAACCAAGACTAAACCAGGACTTAACCAGAAAGCTCTCACCTGCCCGTCCAGAGCAATCTGAAAAAACACAATAACACTAAATGAGTGAACAGTCACGTATAATAATAATAATAATAATAATAATAATAATCAGAAGTTAAAACACGCTTACTGTCCGTTCACACAGAGGTAAAGTGAACAGAGTAAAATGCTGCCGAGTCTGCCCCGCTCCATGTCTCCGCTGGTCCTGGTCTGGTGCAGTGAGGAGACAGAGGGACTGTGTGGGTTATTGACATTTTAGGGCCAAAGGTCCAACACACTGTGACTAACGCACGCATCAGGACTTCCCCAGGTCATTTCAGATCAGCACAAACACTGAACCAGAACTAAACCAGGACTAAACCAGGACTGAACCAGGACTGAACCAGAACTGAACCAGAACTAAACCAGGACTAAACCAGGACTGAACCAGGACTGAACCAGGACTGAACCAGGACTGAACCAGGACTGAACCAGAACTGAACCAGAACTAAACCATGACTAAACCAGGACTGAACCAGGACTGAACCAGAAGTAAACCAGGACTGAACCAGGACTGAACCAGGACTGAAACAGAACTAAACCAGGACTGAACCAGGACTGAACCAGGACTGAACCATGACTGAACCAGAACTAAACCAGGACTAAACCAGGACTGAACCAGGACTGAACCAGAAGTAAACCAGGACTGAACCAGGACTGAACCAGGACTGAAACAGAACTAAACCAGGACTGAACCAGGACTGAACCAGGACTGAACCAGGACTGAACCAGGACTGAACCAGGACTGAACCAGAACTGAACCAGGACTGAACCAGGACTGAAACAGAACTAAACCAGGACTGAACCAGGACTGAACCAGGACTGAAACAGAACTAAACCAGGACTGAACCAGGACTGAACCAGGTCTGAACCAGGTCTGAACCAGGACTGAACCAGGACTGAACCAGAACTGAACCAGAACTAAACCAGGACTGAACCAGGACTGAACCAGGTCTGAACCAGGACTGAACCAGGACTGAAACAGAACTAAACCAGGACTGAACCAGGACTGAAACAGAACTAAACCAGGACTAAACCAGGACTGAACCAGGACTGAACCAGAACTGAACCAGAACTAAACCAGGACTGAACCAGGACTGAAACAGAACTAAACCAGGACTGAACCAGGACTGAACCAGAACTGAACCAGGACTGAACCAGGACTGAACCAGGACTGAACCAGGACTGAACCAGGTCTGAACCAGGACTGAACCAGGACTGAAACAGAACTAAACCAGGACTGAACCAGGACTGAACCAGGTCTGAACCAGGACTGAACCAGAACTGAACCAGAACTAAACCAGGACTGAACCAGGACTGAACCAGGTCTGAACCAGGACTGAACCAGGACTGAAACAGAACTAAACCAGGACTGAACCAGGACTGAAACAGAACTAAACCAGGACTAAACCAGGACTGAACCAGGACTGAACCAGGACTGAACCAGGACTGAACCAGGTCTGAACCAGGACTGAACCAGGACTGAAACAGAACTAAACCAGGACTGAACCAGGACTGAACCAGGTCTGAACCAGGTCTGAACCAGGTCTGAACCAGGACTGAACCAGGACTGAACCAGAACTGAACCAGAACTAAACCAGGACTGAACCAGGACTGAACCAGGACTGAACCAGGTCTGAACCAGGTCTGAACCAGGACTGAACCAGGACTGAACCAGGACTGAACCAGGTCTGAACCAGGACTGAACCAGGACTGAAACAGAACTAAACCAGGACTGAACCAGGACTGAACCAGGTCTGAACCAGGTCTGAACCAGGTCTGAACCAGGACTGAACCAGGACTGAACCAGAACTGAACCAGAACTAAACCAGGACTGAACCAGGACTGAACCAGGACTGAACCAGGACTAAACCAGAACTGAACCAGAAGTAAACCAGGACTGAACCAGGACTGAATCAGGACTGAACCAGGACTGAACCAGGACTGAACCAGGACTGAACCAGAACTAAACCAGGACTGAACCAGGACTGAACCAGAACTAAACCAGGACTGAACCAGGACTGAAACAGAACTAAACCAGGACTGAACCAGGACTGAACCAGAACTAAACCAGGACTGAACCAGGACTGAAACAGAACTAAACCAGGACTGAACCAGGACTGAAACAGAACTAAACCAGGACTGAACCAGGACTGAACCAGAACTAAACCAGGACTGAACCAGAACTAAACCAGGACTGAACCAGGACTGAACCAGAACTAAACCAGGACTGAACCAGAACTAAACCAGGACTGAACCAGGACTGAACCAGAACTAAACTAGGACTGAACCAGGACTGAACCAGAACTAAACCAGGACTGAACCAGGACTGAACCAGAACTAAACCAGGACTGAACCAGGACTGAAACAGAACTAAACCAGGACTGAACCAGGACTGAACCAGAACTAAACCAGGACTGAAACAGAACTAAACCAGGACTGAACCAGGACTGAACCAGAACTAAACCAGGACTGAACCAGAACTAAACCAGGACTGAACCAGGACTGAACCAGAACTAAACCAGGACTGAACCAGGACTGAAACAGAACTAAACCAGGACTGAACCAGGACTGAACCAGAACTAAACCAGGACTGAACCAGGACTGAACCAGAACTAAACCAGGACTGAACCAGAACTAAACCAGGACTGAACCAGGACTGAACCAGGACTAAACCAGAACTGAACCAGAAGTAAACCAGGACTAAACCAGGACTGAACCAGGACTGAACCAGGACTAAACCAGGACTGAACCAGGACTGAACCAGGACTGAACCAGGACTGAACCAGAACTGAACCAGGACTGAACCAGGACTGAACCAGGACTGAACCAGGTCTGAACCAGGACTGAACCAGGTCTGAACCAGGTCTGAACCAGGACTGAACCAGGACTGAACCAGGACTGAACCAGGTCTGAACCAGGACTGAACCAGGACTGAAACAGAACTAAACCAGGACTGAACCAGGACTGAACCAGGTCTGAACCAGGTCTGAACCAGGTCTGAACCAGGACTGAACCAGAACTGAACCAGGACTGAACCAGAACTGAACCAGAACTAAACCAGGACTGAACCAGGACTGAACCAGGACTGAACCAGGACTAAACCAGAACGGAACCAGAAGTAAACCAGGACTGAACCAGGACTGAATCAGGACTGAACCAGGACTGAACCAGGACTGAACCAGAACTAAACCAGGACTGAACCAGGACTGAACCAGAACTAAACCAGGACTGAACCAGGACTGAAACAGAACTAAACCAGGACTGAACCAGGACTGAACCAGAACTAAACCAGGACTGAACCAGGACTGAACCAGAACTAAACCAGGACTGAACCAGGACTGAAACAGAACTAAACCAGGACTGAACCAGGACTGAACCAGAACTAAACCAGGACTGAACCAGAACTAAACCAGGACTGAACCAGGACTGAACCAGAACTAAACCAGGACTGAACCAGGACTGAACCAGAACTAAACCAGGACTGAACCAGGACTGAAACAGAACTAAACCAGGACTGAACCAGGACTGAACCAGAACTAAACCAGGACTGAACCAGGACTGAACCAGAACTAAACCAGGACTGAACCAGAACTAAACCAGGACTGAACCAGGACTGAACCAGGACTAAACCAGAACTGAACCAGAAGTAAACCAGGACTGAACCAGGACTGAACCAGGACTGAAACAGAACTAAACCAGGACTGAACCAGGACTGAACCAGGACTAAACCAGAACTGAACCAGAAGTAAACCAGGACTGAACCAGAACTAAACCAGGACTGAACCAGGACTGAAACAGAACTAAACCAGGACTGAACCAGGACTGAACCAGAACTAAACCAGGACTGAACCAGGACTGAACCAGAACTAAACCAGGACTGAACCAGGACTGAAACAGAACTAAACCAGGACTGAACCAGGACTGAACCAGAACTAAACCAGGACTGAACCAGAACTAAACCAGGACTGAACCAGGACTGAACCAGAACTAAACCAAGACTGAACCAGAACTAAACCAGGACTGAACCAGGACTGAACCAGGACTAAACCAGAACTGAACCAGAAGTAAACCAGGACTGAACCAGGACTGAACCAGGACTGAACCAGAACTGAACCAGAAGTAAACCAGGACTGAACCAGGACTGAACCAGGACTGAACCAGAAGTAAACCAGGACTGAAACAGAACTAAACCAGGACTGAACCAGGACTGAACCAGGACTGAACCAGGACTAAACCAGAACTGAACCAGAAGTAAACCAGGACTGAACCAGGACTGAACCAGGACTGAACCAGAAGTAAACCAGGACTGAAACAGAACTAAACCAGGACTGAACCAGGACTGAACCAGGACTGAACCAGGACTGAACCAGGACTAAACCAGAACTGAAGCAGAAGTAAACCAGGACTGAAACAGAACTAAACCAGGACTGAACCAGGACTGAACCAGGACTGAACCAGGACTAAACCAGGACTGAACCAGAACTAAACCAGGATTATATTTTGTGTCTCCTTTCTCTCCTGACTCCTGTGGGTGACCAGACACAACAAACTTAAACATCTAAGTCTAAAGTCAATCACAGAGAAACTAGTTCTGCACGTCCTGGAAAAACTCATTCAGAGATGAAACAGCTACATACTATTGTTCTGATCCAGACAGAAAGTACACAGTAGTAATAGTATTATAGTAGTATTAGTATTACAGGTTAGTCTAGTTATAGTATCCTGGAAAGATCATCTCAGTTCACTGCTCCAGAGCTGTCAGTACAAAATGTACTTGAAAGGTGCCTGATGTTACTATGTTTCCATGATAAAGGTGAGCACTTGTGGTTGGCTCAGTGGTGGAAGAAGTACTCCATTTTTCTACTTAAGGAAAAGTATAAAAGTACTTACTTTCAAATGTACTTGTGAGTAAAAAAGTAAAAGTATTTCACACAGATTCAAGAACTAATGAATGTGTTAAAAGTGAGGGATTTTGCTGAAAACTAAAGGTTAACCTGAGCAACAGAAGACACTGAATCTGTACTGAGCTTTTTCTGAAGACTACTACTTTACTGCATCTGTTATACTGAAGTACTGTGGAAGTACTGTGGAAGTACTGTGGAAGTACTGTGGAAGTACTGCGTCTCCAATGGCGACGCAGCAAAAACTAATGATTTTAAATCAAACCCAAAATACTTTTTACTTCAAACCAATTCAAAAAAGTAGTGGAGTAAAAAGTACAGACACTCGCGCTAAAATGTAGTCAAGTAAAAGTAAAAGTACCCCTTGTAAAATTTACTTAAGTAAAGTAACTAAGTACATTTAATTGTTACATTCCACCACTGGGTTTGCTCTGACAATGTTAGGACAGTTTGTCCTCTGTGTGTCTCAGTTTGTCCTCTGTGTGTCTCAGTTTGTCCTCTGTGTGTCTCAGTTTGTCCTCTCTGTGTCTCAGTTTGTCCTCTGTGTGTCTCAGTTTGTCCTCTCTGTGTGTCTCAGTTTGTCCTCTCTGTGTCTCAGTTTGTCCTCTCTGTGTCTCAGTTTGTCCTCTCTGTGTGTCTCAGTTTGTCCTCTGTGTGTCTCAGTTTGTCCTCTCTGTGTCTCAGTTTGTCCTCTCTGTGTGTCTCAGTTTGTCCTCTCTGTGTCTCAGTTTGTCCTCTGTGTGTCTCAGTTTGTCCTCTGTGTGTCTCAGTTTGTCCTCTCTCTGTGTCTCAGTTTGTCCTCTGTGTGTCTCAGTTTGTCCTCTGTGTGTCTCAGTTTGTCCTCTCTGTGTCTCAGTTTGTCCTCTGTGTGTCTCAGTTTGTCCTCTCTGTGTGTCTCAGTTTGTCCTCTGTGTGTCTCAGTTTGTCCTCTGTGTGTCTCAGTTTGTCCTCTGTGTGTCTCAGTTTGTCCTCTGTGTGTCTCAGTTTGTCCTCTGTGTGTCTCAGTTTGTCCTCTCTGTGTCTCAGTTTGTCCTCTGTGTGTCTCAGTTTGTCCTCTCTGTGTGTCTCAGTTTGTCCTCTCTGTGTGTCTCAGTTTGTTTAAATATTGTCTTTGAGGAAACATCCTTGAACATTCAACACACAAATATGCAAAAGTACACTATTACACTGTGCTCTTTTGTGGCCTTTATATTATTTCATCAATATCATTTCTACTATTCCCAACGGTTTTACACTGGTTACCATTGTATTATTATTTTAAACTTTTTATAATTATTTGGATTTTTATTATTATTATTACTATATTACAATCTTTCACAAATAACACGATGAAAGTAAAATAACAACCACAATTCGGCCAACACAAATCACAGTAATAATCAAAACTAATTAAAAACAAAATAGGAAAAGGTCCTACAGTTATGGTTGGTCTCACCATATGACGACAATACAAAACAGGAGTTTTATAAACACACGTACAATATAAACAGTGGTCTGCACACTCAAGCTCCTGTACACAAAAGGCTCCTGCTGTATGTCCCTGAGAGCGCTGTTTATGCAATGATCTGAGCAGGAAGAGAAAAAAGCAGCATATTTTCTGAGAAACCCAGCCACGACAGCGTTTACGTGTATTTCTCCAGTAGCTGGATATGGATAACGATGTTGATTGTTTTATATTATAATCAAGCTCGCTCTATATTTGTGGACCTCTACAACATATACTAAAACTGGTACATTTTAATTTTCTTTTTTACCCTTTAAAAGTAACTTATTTGAAGTATTATGTTGGTGAGAAAGTGAGTATATTGGAATAAGGTCACACAACCTGGAGTTGAACTTGTAAATAACGTTGTACATTGTGCAATCTTTATTGTACAGATTACTTTCAGGGAGTTTTAAGAGACCACAGCTATGGAAGAGAGGGTTAGCTGGACAGTTAGGCAAAGACCAGGATATAGCTCTTATAGCTTTCTTTTGTAAAGCCTGTCATTTAGAGAGATAAATGTATTTGCACAGATAATGTTACAATCATTTAAATGAGGCTCAAACAGTGATCTGTGCATTAACAATAATGCTTCCAGTGGAAGAAAGTGTCTCACTTTAAAAAACAGGCCAACAAATTTAGACAGTTTTTTGACTCGCTCAGCAATATGTTTTTTAAAATTTATGGACTGATCTATGACAATTCCTTTAATAGCCCTGCCATCTATAATGATATTTATATGGTAATCATTGTATCTATTTCTGTTTGGACAGAAAATCAGAAAGTAAGTTTTGCTTAGTTTTGCTTTGTATATACCGTTTTATTGTTATTAATTGGATTTTTTACATACCAATTGTAAAGTTTGTTCTTCTTTTTGATAGATTTTAAAATTCCTTGTGTAATCCATGGTTTTTTGTTTTTTCCATTTAATTTAAGGAATAGTATGATTAATGGAATCTGTTATTTCAGCAGTTAAGGTATTATATGCACAGTCAGCATAATTTCGTACCTTTACTGAATATTGAGATTTTATATACAGGCATACACCTCCCCCAGTTTTACAGTACAATGAGTATCCATCTAGATTATGAATATCTACAAATGCCTGTTCATTCATCCAGGTTCCACTACAACCAATTACATCAAAACTATGTCCAATACTAGCAAGTAAATTAACTAAATCATCGTGATGTTTTTTAAGACTTCTAATATTTAAATGCATCAATGAAAAACTAAGGTCATTGTTTAAATTTATTTGCTTTAAATCTTCTGGATTATAATATTCACAGTTTATCTTTTTACTCCCCATATAATGTTGCTTAAACTCCTCTAACTACTCGTTACTACAATTTACATCAAATAAACCCATAATATATAATAGCACAGTATTCAAGGTTATCCAAATACTTATTGTTGTACAAATTAGAACTATAACTGTGCTGCTGCTACAGTAGAAGGCAGATGTACAGATGTTATTTCCTGTACTCTGGTGTATTTTAGATTATATTTGATTTTCAGCAGCTACTACACTGTAGTACAGGAGTCTGCAGCCTTTTTTCCCCCTGAGAGCTACTTTTACAAAAAGAAAATGGCAGAGAGCTACTCAAACTTTGTAAAATTCATCTCCATTTATCTTTTTCCACTTATTACCGTTAGGGGCCGCAGGTACTTGACCCTGTCCCAGTGACTATGGGCCTTAAGCTGGGGACACACTACACGATTTTCTCAGTCGTTACAGATTCTGAAAAGACTAGGAGCACACACTAACGACTGGTTTCAGTAGATTTAGTTCTGACGACTGAAGGACTGGGGCTCACACACTACAAGATCTGTAACTGCAACTGACGCCAAACAAACGCAGCAAACTCTGGGGGGAACTCGCGAGAACTAAATGGTAAACAAACATGGAGCTACCTGGGTCGCTGTTGCCGTTGTGTGCGTAGCTATCTGTTTGGAAAAAGGGAAAGAAAAAACGGCTATGTATCCAGTTTCGCTTGGGTAGCGCTCAACTTTCTTCGGTGTTTGCCATGGTTGTTTATGTTTTCTTCTTCTTCAAATTTCCGCTTATATTTTCCCGCCGCTTCCTGTTTCTTCGTCTGCGTCCTGACGCTATTTCCTGTGTCCCATCAGCAGTTTTTCATCGGCCGCTGGACGCCATGAATTCCCAGTTGGATGTAAACAGCCCACACTACAGGAGTGCGTCCAGAGTCGGCTTTAAAATTCAAACATGTTTGATTGCTTGCGACTGATGTCAGGCCAGGTTTTTGCGGCGCACACACTTAACGATTCGAGTCTTTGAACATCACACACTAACGGATTTCAGGGCCGACTGGTGATTACGATTCCCTGCAACTGTTGTTGACTGGTAAAGACTCGCTGCAACTGTGAATCGTTATAAAAATGGGCCAAAAATCGTGTAGTGTGTCCCCAGCTTTAGGTGGGTTACACACTGGACAATGGTCTTTTAATCCCAGAGCTACTTTCAACCAAACAAAAATGTGTTTTTGTTTTTCTTGGACATTTGGTGTCCACAGCTTATTTTGCATTGAAACAACTGTTTAGTTCACTGTGTGCACTTTGTGTTTCTGCAGGAACTGCACGCTTCCCCTGCAGAGCTCACATACACACTTGGTTAAACTGGTTGAGTCTTTCATTGCCTTAAATCAATAACTAATCCTCAAGAAAATAAGAATTTGTTGGAAAAGTGGTTTTTAACCTTTTAGCTGTGGTCATTCTTGCTGCATGTCTTACTTACATAAACAGGTTGGTTTTCCAAATTTGACTGCGCAAACTTCTGTAGGATTTATGAAGCCTTTGGGGAGTTACTTGGACAGTGGATGAGTTACTGGAAGCTCATGAGCTAAAGGTTGGAGACCCCTGCTGTTGTAGCATCATATCATTATTGAGCCATAAGAGTCTGGAATAAAGTTGAATTGAAACTGAATTGTTGTAAAAAAAGGAGACTAATTATGATTTTGCTTCTCTTCATGTTTCAAGACAAAACATTGTTTCTTATAACGACTCACATTTTACACACGAGCTGCTTTTCTACACAGACTGGGGCATAGTGTGATTTAGCTCTAGTTTTTGTTTGTTTTACAGAGGCTGCTTTACAGAAGCAGTAAGCGGCCATGGAGTCCCAACCCCCGCCCCCAACCCCCCGCCCCCAATTTCATTATAACAACTTAATTCTTTTGTTTCCAGAGATAATGACATATATTTTTTTGTTATATCAAGAAAACAGTTTCTTTTACCGAGAAAATGGTAAATTAAACCATTATCCTCGGAAAATTAAGCTTGTTTTATAAGTTGTTAATATGACATATGGCCACTTACAGCTTTCATAATTAGGAATTTTGTCAAAATCCTCTGTTAGTGGTTCCCCAGTGGAGCCCCCAGCTCTGCTCCGCCCCCAGCTCTGCTCCGCCCCTGCAGCACAGGGTCACACAGTCTTCAGTCTCAGCCTGGACAGAGGCTCGAGAGGACACTACAGGCTACAGAAGCTTTTGTCAGGACGTCTGGACTCATGTTTTATGTTGCTTTTATAATAAAACAGCTAAAATATTGTGAGAAAGGCATCAGACACTGCCTCAGTAACTCGTGTCTTTCATTACTGCAGGTATTTCTGCATTTCTGATCCTATCTCCACGAGTAAGAGGTCGATTGTCATCAAATAAAAAGTGACTTCAAGCTTGACAAAAGTAGAGCACTTCTATGGACTCAAAACTCTCCACAGTCTCCATACTTTATCAGTATTTTTGTTATTGATCAGGTTCATTTTAAGCCTTATTGCGCTGAAGCACGGGGCAGAGGCAGGTGCCCCTCTGTCACTCTGCACCCTCAGCATTTTCCTTTTTCACCTGAGTCCAGCCCTGTGCAGGAGACAGCTGTGAACCAGCGTAACACTCTGCTCTCTGTGTGTTGTGTGTTAAAAGACGGTGTTAACAGACCGGAGACAGGATCCTCCTCAGACCAGGACCAGGACTTAGACAAACAGGTTTCTGCTGTGGTACAAATACTGGGGAGGGGTCTGAGCAGCCCACACTTCTCCTGCAGCAGGGATCCGACTATCACCTGGTGAGAGTAACCTTTATTTGTTACATTTACTATCATTTGATTAAGTTGTGTGTACTGGAAATATTCAAAGATACTTTTAGTGGACAGCAGGGCGGAGGTGGAGAGTAACCAGATACTTGTTTACACTTTTGAGGTATATTTTCTGAAAGATACATTTATTTGTTACAGAAAATACATTCACATACACCACAGGTAAAACGTCAGTGGCACTGCTACTACTACCTTTACTACTTCTACTACTACTACTACTACTACTACTATTCTAAGTCAGATATCTCCACTTCAGCAGTTCATACAAGTACAACATTTTCCAGTTTTGTGAAGGCTTTTACAGAGGGATTTCTTGACATATGATTCCTAGCCTAAATTATTGGGCATTTAACTCCTAAAAACTTGTCAAAAAGTATTTTTTAGGCTATTAAGGTTGCATTTTATAATTTACTCAAAGACAAAATAAGATTATATCCATAATTCCCTCTGTAAAATCATTTTCATCCAGTATACCTCAAAATTAACCAGGAATGTCTTTATCCAATTTTCCGATTTCTAAGTTCTTGTTATGCAAATTATGCAATATAATGTCTAATTTTCATACTAAAACATAACATTTCAATATGTAATATATTTTTTCCTCATATGTGAATCTCCTGGAGAAGTTTCACAATAATATTTGTTAGTTAAAAAAATCTCATCTATACTGTCTAGTATTGCTCCTTTGTACATAAATGTTTTCATAAAAACGATCAAGCAATTAAAAAAGATGATTTTTTTTACTTATTTTTTTTTTATTTCCTTAAATCAGCATCTGTCCTTAACATACATATGACATATTAATGAAAATTTTAATCTTTTAACCCTTAAACTGTAAATTCTTTTATCATGGTGGAATAATGTGGTCTTTTCCATATCTTCATAGTATAAGCTTCATCATATTTAGACTTCTGTAAATGCCACTACACATCTCTCTTGTTCTGAAAAATTCCTAGTCAAAAACTCAAATCCTGTCTGCCACCTTTCCCAGACACTTCATAGATCCACAGGGGCCCACGCAAACTTGAGGCCTCACAGAGCAGTGAGGGTAAAGGGTAAACATGACGTGAGGAAGAAAATACTTCAGAGCACACGTTTAATGCAGAGGGTTCAGATAATGTGGAGAAATAAGAAGATGCATTTTTTATTAGAGCAGGGTCCAAAAGTGATATGAATGGGTTTCAATGGGCACGTTTTGAGCTTAGGGCCAGAGCTGTCACAATAGGCAAGGTAGGCAATTCCCTAGGGCCCAGGGCTGAATAGGGGGCCCCATGTTGTTTCAGTGACGTTGCCTTCCAGTTCATCTAAAAGGGCCTCATCAGGAGGACCTTAAACCATAAATTGTAGCCCTCCTGAAATATTATTTACCATCAAAAATGCACCAGAAAATAGGAAATCACATGTTTTTGTTCAGATTTTGCTGGGGGAGGACTCCCGAAGCCCCCCTGCCTTATATTGTCCCAAATATTCACCGTCTGTTGTGCATTCAAGAAAACAATTCAAGTCAAATTTGATCAAATGCCCCTTGTTACCATGTTTTTGGTTTGAGTTGGCATTTACAAAAAAAAAAAAAAAAACCTACAGCCTATAAAGGGCTTCAGTTGTCCCTCTTGCCCTGGGAACCTATCGTGTCTAGAAATGGCTCTGCTCAGGGCCATTAATGTGAGTATTTTGGTTCACAAAATAATGCTGCTGGTGTTGCTCAGTTTGTCTGAAACCTGCATTATATTAATTTTTACTTTTCTCTTGCTCAGTAGAAGATGCCTTGTGTTCCTCTGCTGTTTTACTTTTAGTCTGTGCTCATTTTGTCTGAAGCTCTTTGTCTCTCTCTCTCTCTCTCTCTCTCTCTCTCTCTCTCTCAGTAGAAAATGTCTCGTGTGGCGCTGCTTGTGTTGCTTCTGTCCGTGCTCAGTTTGTCCTCGGGCCGGACAGTGTCTCGCTGTGAGCTCAGAGATGAGCTGGAGAAAGTGGTGACGCTGCCCAGACGTCTGCAGAGGATCAGGGCCCAAGTTCTGGCCCAAGGTGAGAGGGTTATTCACCCGCACTGCTCTGATCTCACCAGTAGAGGGAGACTGTGATGATGACAATAGCAAGACTATGGCTCTCCTCTGCATCCTTTTCTCTCACACTGACTAACTTCATGTCCTCTTTCACTACATCTATAAATCTCCTCTCTGGTCTTCATCTAGACTTCCAGACTTTCTCCGATCATTGTCCAAGGTCCTCCCTCAGGCCCAAAGTAGCTGGGATAGACTCCAGCCCTGTTTATCCCAAAATACAAATGGCAGAAAGTCAATGAAGTCATGATATTAAATAGTTAATGCATAAAACTTTTTTTTTCTTAATGGAAGGAACTAGCCAAGGTTGAACGTCAGTGTGACCGTGTGTGTGGTGATGGTTGGAGAGGCCGTTGGTGCAGAATGGCTGCCACATCTCCATCAGTCTGCCACAGGGCAGCTGTGGCTAGAAGTAGCTCACCACCACAGAGTGGAACTGAGGAGTGAGTGAATTATGCACCTAACTGTAAAGTGACTTTGAGTGTCTGGAAAAAAGCTGATGCAATATTTTATTTTTTTTATTTTATTTTATATTGAATATTTAATATTTTATATTTAATTTAATTTATTTAAATTGATTTTAATTTTTTTTATTTTTTTATTTTTATTTTATTCTCTTGGCCCATAACAGATCTTTCCTAAAATTTAATAAAAAATTCCACCTGGCAATTAACATAAAGTGTTTCTGATAGAGGAATCACTAGTACGGGGACTGAATTTTTTGACCAATCACACGTTCAGAACAAAAGGGGGTGTGGTCTCATTCAGAGCAGTAAGACTTTCATTGGTTGGAGTCTGAGCTCATGCTCTTTGTCTTTAAACACTGGAGTAATGGTGGTGGTGTCACATAATTCTCAAAACCTCAAAATCCTTTTACTACGTTGTGTTTATAAAAGTATCATGAAAGTACTTTGTGTTTTTGCAGTGATCTGTGAAGTGGAGAAGCTGTCGTATCTGGAAACCAGCTTAGAGCAAGAATTTACCAAAGAGGTCATCAAACTGGACGGGACTACCACGACTTCTCCAAACACTACTAATACTACTACTACTGCCCCTCCTCCTCCTACTAATACTACTACTGCCCCTCCTCCTCCTACTAATACTACTACTGCCCCTCCCCCACCCACTACTTCTCAGACCACGATTGCCCGGCACCGACGTGAAGCTCGTAAAAAGCGGGCGTTTGTTGAAGTTACGTCTGTGAGATTTTACGGTATCTTCCAGCTCTGCGATCACGTGCACTGTGACTCGGGATACCACGCCTCAGAGAACCGGTGCTCCGCGGACTGCTCCGGTGAGAAAAAATACTGTTCAAATGAACTCAACACTCAACAACTCAACTCAACAAGTACCTGTGAAACTTTAGCTTCTACTAATACTCCTACTCCTACTAGAACTACCGCTTTTACTACTGCTACTTCAAGTTCTACTTCTATTACTACCACTACTACTCCTGCTACTTCTACTATTACTGCAATTTCTACTACTGCTGCTTTACAACCACTACTTCTACTACTACTACTTCTATTAATACCACTTCACTACTTCCACCACCACTACTACTATTACTGCTACTACTACTCCTGCTTCAATGCATGCTACTGCTAAAACTCCTACTGCTAGTACTACTTCTATTACGACCACTACTGCTCTTGCTACTACTATTACTACCACTACTACTACTACTACTACTGCTGCTATGAATACTTCTCCTACTACCACTACTACTATTACTACAACTGCTAATATTTCTCCAATTGCTGCCACTACTACCAACACCATTACTACTCCTACTACTACTACTGCTACTACTACTACTACTACCAGAACTATGCTTTTGCTACTGCTACTTAAAGTCCTACTTCTATTACTACCACTACTACTCCTGTTGCTTCTACTATTACTACTACTAGTACTACTATTAATACCACTACTATTACTTTCACTACTTCCACCACCACTATTACTATTACTGCAACTACTACTGTTTCTACTACTGCTACTACTACTCCTGCTTCAAAGCATGCTACTGCTAAAGCTCCTACTGCTACTAAAAGTACTACTTCCATGGTTTTACTACCACTACTACTCCTGCTACTACTACTACTACTACAATTTCTACTACTACTGCTGCTACAAACTACTACCAACACTTGTACTACTACTACTACACCTGCCACAACACCTGCTACTGCTACTACTACTACTACTGCTGCTATGAGTACTTCTCCTACTACTACCACCACTACTACTATTACTGCTAATATTTCTCATATTGCTGTTGCTACTACCAACACCACTACTACTTCTACTACAACACAAGAATGCTACTACTACTCTTGCGGCCAAAACTACTACTACTACTACAACTAATACACCAACCCAGGGCCTTCTGCCTCAAAAAAACAAAACAAAACAAAAACTCTTACTTCTTCCTTTGTGTGTATGCAGTACAGTATTTATCTTGTGTAGTTACTCGTCTCATTGTAGTTTTGTGTGTGTGCAGCGTTCAGTGATGAGGACATTACAGACGACGTCCAGTGCTTCATAAAAAGTGGACGCTTCTGGGAGTAAGTTCACACACAACAACTACAGGAGTATACACAGATCAGGCATAACATTATGACCACCAGCCTAATACACAGCTCTCATACACAACAAACTTCCTATCAGAACCTGCCAGGGGCGTAACATCAGGCACTGGGGCCCAGGACATGAGGGGGCCCCACTGAGAATCCTTAATCATAGTTGGTTTTAGAGGGTTATGTTCAGTCTGGGCTACAAATCACAGCAGCAGACATGAGTCCATTTAAGGACAGGATTTTCTTATGATTAAAAGAGATTAAAAATGTCTATGCATAATTCATCCCCCACATTTACTTAATGTTTACACATTTTAGTTGAACAAAAATAAAGTTTTTATTTTTGTAGCACTGACATGTTTGAATCTTTACAGAAGGATTACTAATACTACTAATAATTATATGATTAATAATAATAATAATAATAATAATAATAATAATAATAATAATAATAATAATAATAATAATAATAATGCATTAGACTTTTCTAGACACTCAAAGGTGCTTTACAATTTGGTGCATTATTCATTCACTCCTCAGTTGTGGTGAGCTACTTCTGTAGCCACAGCTGCCCTGGGGCAGACTGACTGATGCTTGGCTGCCAATCTGTGCCTGCGGCCCTTTTGACCCCCACCAATCACAGTCACACTGACACATTCATACAGGCAAGGGAGAAGTGTCTTACCCAAGGACACAATGGCAGTATGCAATGCTGATAACAGGGATAGAACCGCCAACCTTCGGGTTAGTGGGCAAGCGTCTCTACCGACAAGTAGAGTATGATATGTGAACGTATAGACTTCCTAAATATGAATTATAAAATAATTTAGCATATCTCAAAAGCCTATGCTGCCTCTGCATTTTCACTGTGTTTGTTTACATGTCTACGTTCAGGATATACAGACAGGCCAGCGACGAGTGTAAGTCCAAGAAAACCACAGAGGTCTTCTTCGACGCCTGTGATGACGGTGACACTGGCACTAACTCTGGCAACGGTTACGCTGCCGGTTACGCCGGTGACGACAGCTGGCTGTCCATATTTGAGAACTACTACAAGTGAACTCAGACCACAATAAAGAAAAATCATTCATAACATGCTGTGTGTATTGTATTCATGGAAACTTTCTGTATGTCCTACAGCAGGGGACAGTTTGGAGAAGCAGACAGGAGCAATCTTTGTATTTAGTTTGGCAGCTAATGCTAACTGTAACTTTTACAACAAGTAACTTAGCACTCCCTAGTACAAGCTCCTCAGTGTCGCAGTAGTAGTAGTACTAGTAGTCGTCGTAGTAGTAGTATTACTGTTTGCAGTAGAGCATTGTTTAGTCTCTATGTCATGGCTCCTGTCTGCATTTCCAAACCTGAGATTGCGCTGCTTGTATCAACTGTAACAGATTAACCCAAAAAATAACACCACATGTACAAAATACCAAACCACATTTTTAAATCCACTCAGTCTGGTTTTATTTATAATGAACAGCATGTCCCTTCAGGGCTACCGTACGTTCTCACAGTACTCAGTAAGGTGAGGTAAGCAGTGCACCATTGCAATCTGCAGTTTCACCAGTAGATGCCGCCAAAATGTACACTCTCCGAGACCAGAGTGTACCGAGACAGAGTCAAGGCTGAGACTTTTAAAGACCGAGACTGAGACCAAAGCTGTACTACAGACCTAAGTCGTAACTTGGAGCAGTTTTATTATTTTTTTCTTATTAATTTTTCTGAGCCAGAGCCAGTCAGCCACAATCAGTCCCCAATTTGCATCTACACAGATTTGCTCAAGACGTGAAAAAACAGTAGATGCGGTGAAAATCTGTAGTAACCCTGTGTGGCCAGCAAGCAGCGCTGTTCTCCTCGCTGACAAAGAGCCCGTTAACTTGACAACGCTGGCCAGGACAACACACCAATCACAATGGCTCTGATTTACATTTAGGTGTGAAGAAAACAAGAGTTAGTGTGATCAAACTGTAGTACCCATATTTGTCCAGCAAATGGCGCTGTGTTCCCTGCAAATGCGCTGCGCCACACAGTGAGTAACCAGCAGAAGAAATTATAGTTCCATTTGCAACTTCCCAAACATAGAGATAGAATAGAACACTAGAGAAGACCTGGCAACCGCTTTGGTGGCAACTCCGGCGGCCATCTTGTGACTGTAGGATAAGGCTGATTCTGATGGTGAGTAATGTAAAACCAAAGACATAACTTCACAAAATAAATTGAGAAACAGTTTATAATACAATAGTTTTGACCTCGTAATAAGTCTGGCAGTCAGTACGTTTTTCACTGAAATGCAAAAGTAAACATCATTAATATTGAAGTGGTCTCAGATCCACTTTATGTTTGTATTTGTAAAGGTATTAGAACCACTGCACCAAGAATAAGAGAATAACTGTGAATTAAAATGATCCATTATACCAAGATGGAAACAGAGCATGTCTATTACGTGAGAATAGACATTAGATCAAGCACAAATACAAAAAAAATTATCAAATTAACAAAAAAATTAAAAGAATATTGTGAAAGCAAGTGCAGCTCCCTGTTTGTTTACAGAGCACTTGGTAGGATGTCCACACTCATAATATGGCGGCTGCACTGGAGTCAGTTACTGAAGTTCATGATTGGAGTGTTTACTGTAATAGTGTGTTCTGTTCTCTCTATGGTCCCAAGTACTTTAAGAGCTTGTGGTTTTCTGGAGCCGTGCTGATAAAGTCTTCAGTAGAAGTCAGTAATGATACAAATATTACTGACAGTTACTGGACTAAATATAAATATAAAAGTATGAGTCATAAAAGCCTCATAGTTGGCAATCACAGGTCAGCTGACATGTGACCAGCAGACAGCCAATCACTGTTCCGATTGAGGCTGTTACGTCATCGTTTTCAGTGAGGACTTGCTTTTTACCGTTTACACAAGTGCCGAGCGGCTCCGAGTGGCTCCCTGTTGTGAGACCAAAACACCTCCTTAAGCATTTTTAAAAGATTGCGGATTCGGAAAACAGAAATCCCATCCCCCAATCCCCCCAGAAGAAGCCACAGCTTAACACTTTCACTGTAACGTTTACATCCTGTGGTGCTTCTGGGCAGTGCCAAAACACTCTGAAGCAGCAGTAAGGATTTATACATGTGTTACTGACAGGGAAATATAAAAATATGAAGGTATGGAGCATAAAATCATTAGTATTTAGTGATTGCTCGTCGCTCTGGGGCTGTTATGTCATCGTTTTCACAGAGGATGAAAGCTTCACAGTCCACACAAGCTCAGAGCGGTCCTAACCACTCCCATGCTGCAAGATGAAAAAAGCACCTCTTCGACCGTTGTCAAAAGATAATTGCATATTTGGAAAATGGAAATCCAGCTCTCGGGGGCCAATCCGCAACCAAGTTACTGCGTATTCTGCAACGCGTATTTTCATTTAAACGGCCCTGGCTGTTACATAAATCAACAAATAATCTCCACTTCTTTTGCAAACTCCACAAACTCCACTATCTTCCCTTGTTCCAGCTCAGCCTTAGCTTCAATTTCAACGTCATTTTTCTTGACTTCTTTTGAATCACCAGTGTCCTTCTTCTCCTCATCCTCTGTCGACTGCTCTTCATGCATCTCCTCACACTCCCCGCTCTTCAAATCCTTTCGTTTTCTTCTATCTCTTAGCACGCAAGGCAGAAAATTTGCTAAAAACAAAATGGTGAACAGGGAGATTAGCGATAGCACCGCCCCTAGCCCCACTTCAAAGTCGAATTCTCCATCAATATCCTCCTCCCATCTTTCCTTCTCTTGGCTCGGTGCAAAGTAGACCAAGCCATCTTCCTGGTTTGGCATCAGCACCGCTCTCTCCAGATGATTGCGTCGAACCATATCTCCGACACTAGCGTCATACACCTTCCTCCCAAAGTCTTCCTTCCTTTCTCCTTCGAGGTTAGCTGTGTAAACATTACCATCCACCTCCGCCAAAGTGTCGCCGAACTCAAACTCAAATTCATCCGGATCCACTGTCGGCGCAATGTAGTCCAAGTCCAGGTTGACGCGTATCCAGCCGGAGCCTCGAGCCAAGCGCCTCAAGCCTCCCGCGTCTCGGTCGTCTTCGGTAAGCGAGTTGGACGTGATCGGTCGGTTGTGGCACGCCGTGACCAGTAGTTCTGTTCGTAAAAGAGGTCCACCACCGTCTCCTGTCGCGAAAATGCGCTGTCTCGAGCCAGGCGACACCACGATGACGGACTCGGCCAAAGAGGAGAGGCGCAGGAAGGAGGGGATGTCGCTGAAGAAGGAGAGGAGCGTGGCTGTGTCGTCGCTGAACTGGAGCCACACGCTGATGGAGGCCTCCTGTTGGGGGAACACATGGAATAGTTTAGGTCACTTTGTTAGCCACACAGTATGCTATTTGACCTTTATTTAACCAGGAAAACTTCCACTGGGGTGAATACTTTCTTTTGCAGGAGAAGTCTGGCCTAAAACATGCACAATAATCCTCCAGCAAGGTTCTCCTGACCAAGTTCCTGGCTCAAGGAGGATGGGTCTAATACAGAGGTCCCCAACACCGTGCCCTGGGCTGCTCAGTACCGGCCCACGGAGGAAAATATAAAAATATATAATTTTTTATTTTATCACAATTTTTTTATTAACTGCGATTTCCATGTTTTACTTTGAAAAACTACTACTTCCATCTGAGCGTCTTACCTCCGCGCACTTCATTCACTCCCTTACTTTTGTCATGCATCGCTAAATTAGGCTGCTAAACCTAGCAAACAAGAGTAAAAAACAATTGTCACTTGAAAGCTGTTTTGAAACGGGGGAAAGACCCGACAATGAAGCAAGGGAAGAGTCTTGTTGCAGGAAAACAAGCCCAGGGGTCCCACTGATTCTACTTTGCTGAGTCATGTTACATTTATATTACTGTATTTGTAGAAATATAGGCCTTCTACGTTTTGCGCACATTTTGCACAAGTGATGCCTGCCTTCCCCAATGTCTCTGCGGAAATCAGGAGCAGTGGGCAGTCACAGTGCAGCACCCGGGGGACCCCTCTTAAGTTCTTGAGTCAGGAGTTCCTAGCTGGAGGATTGTCCATGTTTTAGGTTGATGGGAGAAACCGGAGCACCTGGAGGAAACCCACCCAGACGCAGGGAGAACATGCAAACTTCACAAAGAAAGGCCCCACATGGTTTCGGGAACCCGGGACCTTCTTGTTGTGAGGTGAGAATCCTTAACCACTTTGCCAGCGTGTCGCCAAATTGTTTTTCTTTTGAGAAAAATTAATGCCTGAATTTATTTCCAATTATATCAAAAAATATTCTTCAGTGTGTTTTGCTTTTTTGATTTCTGCAGGAGTCTTGGATTATATAGTACGTTGCGAATTAGCGACATACGGCGTGAAGGGGTTAAAATAAATTGTGGACACCTCTAGTTTTGCATTTTATGATTTATAAAAAAAAACAAAGACATTAAAAGTCTTCTGGGAGCTTGCGTTTTCTCTCTACTGAACACACTCAGATTAGGTGCATGTCCCTTTAAAACCCTCTCTCCCCACTTCACTACGTCAGTCTAGGTCATCGCTGGACAGAGACATGGAGTGCTGCTGCCTATCCTGACCTTTTTTGGGCCTGAGGACTGGACAATGATGACCTGACTCCATTCATAAATTGATTTATTATGGGACAGTATAGGCCTTACCTGGTGATAGTTGTAGAGGATGTTATAAGCTGTCACTGTGGCCGTGATGACAGCTGCTGGATGTGTTTGGCTTGAGGTGAGCGTCATCCCGAGACCGCTCACCACCTGCACCGAGAGGTCACCGGCGGTCACGGGGTCAGAGGTCACCGTGAGGTCACAGCTGCCCAACGTACCGTCCCACTGCTCCGAAACCACCTGACGAAAAATCAAGGAACCATACTAAACGTTGCTTGTACACTCAACAAAAATAAGACAATCTATCTTCTATTTCTTACGTAAAGCGTTGTTTTTCCGGGTTGATGGCCGATGACATTGTTTTGTTTGCCCAGCGACGCCACTCGAGGGTCTTCGATTCTCAGCCAATCGCGGACGAGCTCTGTGACGTCCATGAACCAATCAGACGAGCTCAGTAAGTGTTTGGTTCTACCGTGAGAGTCCAAAGCCTGGAATTGGGTCAGGACTTGGACGGATGTGCGCTGGTAGACCGGTCCACAGCTGGAGAAAGAGGAGACACAGAGAGAGGTTAATATGTAAGACCTAAAACATGCACTCAGGCCAAAACAATAACCTTGGTATAATTTGGTGCTCAACTTTCCTAATGTAACCGAGTGGTTTTATAGGTGTTGTTGTTTTCAGGGCACTGTAATTTCCTAGCTGCTGTCGGCCCATGAACGCACCTGGCCCAGTTCTCCCCCTTCGCTTCCCGTTCGCGGCACTGCCCGGCTCATTAGGGTAAATAAGTGTCAGGTGTGCATGTCAGTACCCTCTTCTTCAGGGCGTTGGCTGGGCTGTGGGTCGCTGCGTGCGTTGTCGCGGGCCTTTTGAATGTAAGTAGTGGTTTTGTTTTTACAGTGTTTGGTAATGTGGTAGACTGGGTTTTTGATTGTTCCTTTCTCCGGGCGTTAGGGTGTTTTGGTGGGTGAGCTCGGGCTTTGCTCTCCCCAGACTGTCAGGACCAAGCCCTGGGTGTTTTGTTGCTACAACAGCAGTTTGCTGTTGTTGCTGTTCCATAGCTGCTGTCTGTGGAATAGTTCTGTTCCCTACGTCAAGGTAAGTGGTTGCTGTTTATGGCTGTATGCGAGTGTGATTTGGGCTAATTGCGGTTCTGTCTGCTTAGCTTACTGCACCAGCGCTGGTGTGGCTCATGTTAAGTGGAGCTACATTTTGGTTGTGTTGAAGGTACGGTCTAGTCTTTTATTTTATTGCATTGGTTGTGTACTGCAGATGTACCTTGCTAACTGTTTGCCTTTCTGAACAGCAGATTGCCACTGCTGTCCATCTTTGATCTCACTTTGTGTACAGTTGCTTGGTCTAATGCACTCATTTTAAGCTCTCCCCTAGTGGTAGGGTTTGTCTACAGTTGCCCGTCCCCTACCCCTTTTTGACCTTAGTACTGGCCCAGTTGCGTGTAGAGATTAAGGGTTTAGTTCCTGGGTCGCAGGCCCTGTGTAATAGGAACTTTATTTATAGCACCTTTACATAGCACCTTCGGAACTAGCACCTTAGCTAACTCATTTTATTGTTCTTTTTGTCTTTTTCTCTTGTCTTTTAATGAATTAAATTGTATTTTTAAATTGTAAATCATAATAAAGGTTCGTATGTTGTACACTATCCTGCTTGGTCTTTTTGTAAGCCAGACCTACCTTCGTACTTTTAATAGGGAAACCCTAGACTAGACTACTTTTTGGCGTTGTTGAAGTAGGTGTAGTCTACCACTGGGCCTTTTGGTCCCGCCCTCCATGCTACAATCCGGGTCCTTACCACCCTGTGTTACACTAATATGAGGAAAGACATATAAGGAGCATGTTCAGTTGGTTTGGGGATGTTTTACCAAAAAGCGTACCAAAAACCGTGCTACTTTGGCATCCTTTCGACAAGGAAGTCCACCAGTGTGACAGCTGTATTTTTCACAAAATCAACTTCTGGGAGCACTCCTCATTTAAACATCTGATTGGCCAAGCAATTTTAGAGGTTACACCCTTTTCCCAAATTTCCTACCTGTCCACTGTGTAGTGGTCCCAGCCATCGATGGCGTTAAGCACGGGGTCTGCCAGGGAGACTCGCAGGGGCACGGAGGGCGCCCACACCTGTAGACAAACGGAGCCACTGAGCGTGCCCAGAGCGAAGCGCACCTCGGCGCACGTGTTTCCCTCTCCGGACTCGCTACCGTCGACGAAGACGCTCGAACAGTCACCGGACACCTGGGGAAGACACGGGACAGAGGTTCTCAGGGGTCGTTTGTATGTTGTCATATCTTACCCTTACAAATTTACAAAAGTCGCTCATCACTTCAGCTGTCAGTGGTCATAATGTTACGCCTGAATCTTGTCGTACCTTTATAATATCTTCGTTGGCAGAGTGACAGGTGACTGCAGAGGTGACGTCGGACACTTTTCCACTTCGGCTCACGGCCAGGACGATGACAGGCAGAGACACAGGGCGGCTCGTCAGAATGGCCGTGTTTATGAGGGTCTTACTCTGTACATTAAAAAGAAAAAGGTGTTGAATGGTGAGGTTACAGAGAGTAGAGGTGAAGAAGGTGCAGGATTTTAAGTACTTAGATCCAAAGCAATGGAAAGAATGGAAAAGAGGTTGGAGAAAGGCGTCAGCGAGGTTGTACTGGTCTTGTGTTCCCTGGGATATGGCTTAGTCCTGGTTTTGACACAGTGTACTCCTGGTTTAGTTTTAGTTTGGACCTGATTTAGTCCTGGTTTAGTCCTGGTTTAGTCTTAGGGTGTGTTCAGCAGGACTCGGTGCGCTTTGGGACAAAAGTCCACACCTGTCCTGATGATGTCATTGGTCTGGTTCGAGTTCACACTGAGCTCTGTCAAATAAACTGAACTGACTGAGGGAGCAGTAACAAACCTCACCTGCAGGGGGCAGCACATCAGTATTTACTGAGAGAAACTTGTGAAGAAGAAATCCTGCTCATCTATTGGTCAAAAGTCTGCCCTTATCAGCTCCATATATCCCATTAATATCATACGTGCACTTTAATGAATATTTAATGAAGTA
>CM036243.1:36844487-36874487 GCA_020698575.1 Bostrychus sinensis | reverse complement strand
CTTCCTCACAGGTCGGGCCGCTGCGTCACAGAGAGAGAACTGCTGTGGTTACGGTAGACCAGGGTTTCTCATGCTGTGGTACGGGTCCCAGTGGTGGTACGTGGACTTGTTCTGGTGGTACTCAGGAAGTCCTTTGCAGTTCAGGTCCTGATTTAGTTTATTTCAGAGCCAGTTTTAGTCCTGCTTAGTTGGGGTTTAGGCCACTGTTTAGTCCTGGTTTTGACCTGGTCCAGTTTTGGTTTAGACGTGGTTTAGACCTGGTTTTGATCTCATTTAGTCCTGGTTTATTTCTGGCTTAGACCTAATATAGTCCTTGTTTACTCCTGGTGAAGTCCTTGGTTTGTTCTGGTTTAGACCTGGTTTAGAGACCTCCTGTATCTGTCCCTGTTTAGACCTGGTGTAGACCTGGTTCTGACCTAATTTAGTCCTGGTTTAAACCTGGTGTAGCCCTGGTTAAGACCTGGTTAAGCCCTTCATTTGTCCTGGTTTAGACTTTAGTCTTGGATTTTGTCCTTGTTTAGACCTGGTTTAGAGAAGTCATGTATCTGTCTTGGTTTAGTCCTGGTTTAGTCCTGGTTTAGTCCTGGTTTGGTCCTATGTTAGACCTGGTTGAGTCCTTGATTCATTCTGGTTTAGACTTGGTTTAGTCCTGGCTGTATACCTGGTTCGGAGAAGTCCTGGATCTGTCCTGGTTTAGTCCTGCGTTGGTTCTGGATTTGTCCTGGTTATGTCCTGGATCTGTCCTGGTTTAGTTCTGGTTTGGTTCTGGTTTTGTCTTCTGACTCTAAGACTGGACTAAACCAAGACTAAACCAGGTATAAACCAGGGTATAACCAGGACTAAACTGGGACTAATCAGTACTACAGTATTAAATTAAGACTAATCTAGAACTAAACCAGGTCTAAACCAGAAATAAGCCACAGTCTAGGCTTCAAATTTATTCTCCAAACTGAGCAGGACTAAAACTTGAAAAACTAAACTAAATCCGGACCCGAAATGCAAAAGACTCCTGAGGCCATTTCCCCGCCTCAAGCCCAAAGTAGATGACCCTTAATGGGAATAAGTGGTCCAAAACACAGTAAGTGGTCCAAACGTACCCTGATGTAAACTGCAGGTTGGATGTTTCTGTAGTGGAGTAATAAAGCTGGACTTGGTTCCTCGTTGGACGCTGAAATCTCAGACCCTCCGGACCTTCCTGTTCTTCACTTTCTTCGCTAAAGGAACAATCGAAATGTTAGATCCTAGATACTATTATTTACTCACTGTCCACTTTATTAGGTACACCTGTCCTGTCTATAGTAGGTGACCACTTAGCCTGGCCAGCCATAGAAAGCCGTTTCCAATCGACTTGCATATGAATACTGGATCTTGGGCTGGGCAATGAATCCAAAATTTTCAATTCATTTGCATTTTTAATTTTGAACGATGTCAAAAATAGCCAAATCGTAAAATTGAATTTAGTGGAAATTGGACGCTGTTGTGGCTAATGCTGCTGCTAGCTCCAGAGCAGGTTAAATACTGACTGTGGAGACTCTGTAGACGCTCTAAAACTACAATAATAACTCTACATTTAAATAGTTTTTTTTTGCCAACAAGAGAAAAAAATAGATTAAAATGATAAATCGGCTGAGAAATGATTTTATTTTTTAGCCATATTGCCCAGCCCTAACCGGATCACAGTGTTTATCTGCAGCATGTCTTACAAAAATGGAAGATGATATCAAAAATAGCCAAGATGGTCAAGCTTATACAGAGAGAATTTACGATCTTCTCAGTCCTCTGTGTGTTTTTTTCTTTGTCCTGTTGCTTTTTTAACAACTGTAAAGTCACGTTGACAACTGATTTTAAATAAATACAGAGATGCTGATAATATGGCATATTCTAGTGTTTTATGGCAAAACCGGCCCTTTGTTTTTTTCTTATTGGTTACTCCGCCTGTAATTGTCCTGCCCATAGAAATTACACTCAAACAATGAGAGAAAAATAGCTAGTCTGGCTGGACAGGTTAGGTAATCACATTGCAGTAATTCAATGCATTTAGACATGTTGAACTTCAAACTGAGCATCAGAAAGGAGAAGAAAGAGATTTTTTTTTTTTTTTTTTTTTTTTTACGTCACATGGACTGGTCTGGGCCCCAAAAAGAGAAAATATCCAGTGTGTGGCAGGTCTGTGGTGAATTGTTGATGAGGTTAAAAGAGAATGGCAAAGTGGGTACTCGGTTTTCAAACAGAGGGTACTTTATTTAAGCCAAGTTAGTGAATGGCAGTAGTTGCAGTAACAGTAGTAGTCGTGGTAGTACTGGGAGTTGAAGCAGTAGTAGTTAATAGAAGTAGTGATATACCAGTGGCAATGTTGGTAGTAGTAGGATTGGGGGTAGTAGTAATAATTCTTCTACTTTTGGCAAAGACTTTGTAAAGTGTACCTAATAAAGTGGCCAGTGAGTGTCACATAACCCCACCTCAGTGTTTGAGACGCTTCATGTCGAAGTCTGAATTCAGTTTGACTCTTTCCACGTCTTTGTTGTTCTCTCTTGTTTCCGCGGCGATAAGAAGGAACACGACTCAGCAGCTCTCCTGTTCTGTGATCTGATTGGTCACCGCCTCGATCATTGAACCAATCACTGGGCAGCGTTAGAGTTACCACACAAAAACCTAAAGGCGGCTGAAAAAAGCATAAAACACTGTGAGAAATTGTAAATGTACATTAAAATAACTAGGGCCCCTCAGGATCATGTTTGGACTTTATACTAGGGTCCCCTCAGGATCATGTCTGGACTTTATACTAGGGTCTCCTCAGGATCATGTCTGGACTTTATACTAGGGTCTCCTCAGTATCATGTCTGGACTTTATACTAGCGTCCCGTCAGGATCATGTCTGGACTTTATACTAGGGTCCCCTCAGGATCATGTCCGGACTTTATACTAGCGTCCCCTCAGGATCATGTCCGGAGTTTATACTAGGGTCTCCTCAGTATCATGTCTGGACTTTATACTAGGGTCCCCTCAGGATCATGTCCGGACTTTATACTAGCGTCCCCTCAGGATCATGTCCGGAGTTTATACTAGGGTCTCCTCAGTATCATGTCTGGACTTTATACTAGGGTCCCCTCAGGATCATGTCTGGACTTTATACTAGAGTCCCCTCAGGATCATATTCGGACTTTATACTAGTGTCTCCACAGTATCATGTCCGGACTTTATACTCGGGTCCCCTCAGGATCATGTCCGGACTTTATACTAGAGTCCCCTCAGGATCATGTCTGGAGTTTATACTAGGGTCCCCTCAGGATCATGCTGGGACTTTATACTTGTGTCCCCTCAGGATCATGTCCGGACTTTATACTAGTGTCTCCTCAGTATCATGCTGGGACTTTATACTTGTGTCCCCTCAGGATCATGTCTGGACTTTATACTAGGGTCTCCTCAGTATCATGTCTGGACTTTATACTAGGGTCCCCTCAGGATCATGTCTGGAGTTTATACTATTGTCTCCTCAGTATCATGTCCGGAGTTTATACTAGGGTCCCCTCAGGATCATATTCGGACTTTATACTAGTGTCTCCTCAGTATCATGTCCGGACTTTATACTAGAGTCCCCTCAGGATCATGCTGGGACTTTATACTGGGGTCTCCTCAGTATCATGTCCGGACTTTATACTAGGGTCTCCTCAGTATCATGTCTGGACTTTATACTAGGGTCTCCTCAGGATCATGTCTGGAGTTTATACTAGGGTCCCCTCAGGATCATGTCTGGACTTTATACTAGCGTCCCCTCAGGATCATGTCTGGACTTTATACTAGGGTCTCCTCAGTATCATGTCCGGACTTTATACTAGGGTCTCCTCAGTATCATGTCCGGACTTTATACTAGGGTCTCCTCAGGATCATGTCTGGACTTTATACTAGCGTCCCCTCAGGATCATGTCTGGACTTTATACTAGCGTCCCCTCAGGATCATATTCAGACTTTATACCAGGGTCTAGACCTGACTCTCACCTGTGTTATGCATGAAGCCTTGTGCTCCTCGGTCTCTCTGAAGGCGTGCAGAGTGATGCATGTCCCGCTGGAGTCCCCTCTTTGGTGGAACAGGACCCTGACTCTGAACTGGTCCTGGCCCAGCTCGTCCTCCTCCTTCTCCACATGTTCGGACAGGAGAGACGCAGACAGAGGAGCAGGCGACGGGACGGGGAGCTCTGAGATCGGCTGGAGAGACAAGGAGGGGGCAGTTAGCGTTAGCATTATTACCAAGTTTAATGCAATGGCTTGGAAACTCAATTGTCATCACTTTCTGACACCATCCTTGTCATTTATTGGGACTGGGGACTGGCTCAAAGTGTGGCTGGATCATGTCTTGACATTATATTAGAGCTATACCAGGACAGTAGACCACAAATCTAACTTTTATAGGCTAACTTTGGTCACAAGGACTTACAATGGAGCTAAGATGTTAGTGCTATTCTTAATTACCATAACAAAACAGTACGCCTTTTCAGATAATTTCTTCTTTTTCATATGTAATAATTTTTATTTTTTTCCGCACCTGTGTGACTGAGTAAGGTCCAAACGAAGCGTGCAGCTCTGGAGGTGGGGCCCAGCCGGACGGAGGCACCAGGAACAGGCTGTGGGAGGACGAGAAGGGGCTGGAGTTGGAGAAGATCTGCCCCACGTCGGCCTGGACCAGGGGTAAGTGCTGCCAGGACGAGGGGCTCAGCGACAGGTCAAGTGGCAGAGAGAGAGGAGCGGGCTGGGCGTGCACCGGGACAACTGCAGCAGACGAAGGAATGCAGATTAATCAGTACTACTACTACTTCTACTGCTACTACTACTCTAAGTCAGATATCTCCACTTCAGAAGCACCTTCACAACAACTACTGAGCTAATGCTTTTGTAACTGCTACGATGTTTGTTTGCACTTTTCTGCTAAAATTATTGTTTATTCAGTCGCGGTTTTCACTTGTGGTAAAGTTAACCCACATCTGGGAAGTCACGCCATATTTTGTAAACTTGCACTGTATGGATTTGTTTTACTTTTATACTGAGTATTATCCACTGTGCTTGATGTTTGTGATTCCTGAAAGACATTTATAGGCCTCTGTGTTGAATGAGTTCAGGTTTAACGTCCAGGAACTTATTTTCTTGTTCATTAGATGTGTTTATGCACAAGTTAATAAGAGAATTCACTGTTTTTGTATAAAAATGTATATGCATTTTTGAACAAATAGTGACTAAACCAGGACTAAACCAGGACTAAACCAGGACTAAACCAGGACTAAATCAGGACTAAACCAGGACTAAACCTGGACTAAACCTGGACTAAACCAGATCTAAACCAGGACTAAACCAGGTCTAAACCAGGTCTAAACCAGGTCTAAACCAGGATTGAACCAGGACTAAACCAGGTCTAAACCAGGACTAAACCAGGACTAAACCAGATCTAAACCAGGACTAAACCAGGTCTAAACCAGGACTAAACCAGGACTAAACCAGGACTAAACCAGGACTAAACCAGGACTAAACTGGGACTAAACCAGGATTGAACCAGGACTAAACCAGGTCTAAACCAGGACTAAACCAGGACTAAACCAGATCTAAACCAGGACTAAACCAGGTCTAAACCAGGACTAAACCAGGACTAAACCAGGACTAAACCAGATCTAAATCAGGACTAAACCTGGACTAAACCTGGACTAAACCAGGACTAAACCAGGAGTGAATTTTAATGTTTAGCGCATATGTGAAGCAGCTAAATGTAGTAAAGCTTAAACCTTAACTACCTAATCCATTTTGCAATAAATTCCATAGATACAATTTTTTCAGTCATCAGTACAGCCTATATGAAGCCATTTGTGAAAAAAAAAACTCCTATAACTTATCTGGGCCGTATGCTACAGTGTAGCCAATCACCGGCTCGGAAAAAAGTAAAGTTCCTCCCCCTCGGATCAGGGACACTTTTATCATTTATAGGTAGAGCCCAAGCGCGTGCACAGTTGTTTACAGAAGCAATGGCGGCTGCTAACCTGAGTGGCAAGATACCTAGTCCAGCCCTGGCTACGACAGCTTACACAGCAAAACAGCCCAAAAGAAGAAAACCAGAGACAGAGAAAACAGAAGTAAAGCGTTTATCAAACATGAGAAAAAATAAAACGCGAGTAAATATCAGCGATGCATTCACCAGATGGAGAGAGGTTTGAGATCGCATTGGTCTAAAACTGAATGCAGAGCTAGCTTTTTTTACTTCTTGACAGGTAAGAAATGGTAAAATTGTGGTAGAATATAGTAGCTAGTAATTGGTTTATGTGTGAAGTGTAGAAGGAGTCAGGGAAGAGGGAGGGGGGCAAACTGGAAAGGTGCAGTACTTTATTCTCGCCACTTGGATGCAAGATCATGTAGTTTAGCTTTAAATACAGTTGAGTATTCCTGTATAATGCACTATAACTTAGTAGCCTTAAAGTAATGAAGTAAAGGTGACTTAAAAAGTGATGCTAATTGTTGCCTGTGACTATAAAAACTTATGGAAGAATGTAAAATGGTGAACAAATGCACTTTTACTGTGCACTGTTAAATAACTTTGTAAAAGAACGCTGAGTGTAACCATTGCTCTTACTTATTGCTATATTTTTTAGATTGCATTACTGCTACGGCAACCTCGTGCTTGGGGCCTATAACACTGACAAACCATTGGATTTTCTTTTTCATAGACAATCTGAACATATGTGTGAGGCTGTGGTTGTAACTGACCTTGTGCCGTTGTCCAAAGCAGCAGCAGCAGTGTCTTCATGTCTCCGAATCACAGTAAAATGGGCTGGAGTCTCGCGGTAAGACTACGGACAAAACCTTCTGTTAAACCTGTCCAACCTGGGCAGGACGACCAAAGACCAGGGGATAAACTTTGAACTAACCAAACCTTTGACTAAACCAGGACTAAACCAGGACTAAACCAGGACCAAACCTGGACTAAACAAAGACTAAACTAGGACTAAACCAGGTCTAAACCAGGTCTAAACCAGGACTAAACCAGGACTAAACTGGGACTAAACCAGGTCTAAACCAGGACTAAACCAGGACTAAACCAGGACTAAACTGGGACTAAACCAGGACTAAACCAGGACTAAACCGGGACTAAACCAGGACTAAACCAGGTCTAAACCAGGACTAAACCAGGGACTAAACTGGGACTAAACCAGGTCTAAACCAGGTCTAAACCAGGACTAAACCAGGACTAAACTGGGACTAAACCAGGTCTAAACCAGGACTAAACCAGGACTAAACTGGGACTAAACCAGGACTAAACCAGGTCTAAACCAGGCCTAAACTAGGACTAAACCAGGTCTAAACCAGGACTAAACCAGGTCTAAACCAGGTCCAAACCAGGACTAAACCAGGCCTAAACTAGGACTAAACCAGGTCTAAACCAGGACTAAACCAGGTCTAAACCAGGTCTAAACCAGGTCTAAACCAGGACTAAACCAGGTCTAAACCAGGACTAAACCAGGACTAAACCAGGACTGCTTGCTGTGTGGTATTATGATGTTAAAGTCCACATACAGTACAAATTTCACAAGAAAATCTTGTTTCTTTTCGAAGATATAGAATTTTACTGAAAATATCTCATTTTGATAAAGGCGGCCATCTTGTTTACTCAATAAAAAACAAACAAAAACCTAAATCCAGCGTCATCCACCCCAGATATGTTCATTATACTCCATACTAACATAAAAACACGGCTGACAGCTGCTTACATTCTGTGATTTCTAGAGCCTTTTTGAGATTTTGCCACTAGACTAGGGCCTCTCCATGGAGCTGAGCCAGGACTAAACCGGGACTAAACCAGGACTAACAGGTCTTGGCTGTAACATATTTGAGTTACTGTTGTATTTCTATCATCCCAAAGCAGCCTGACCTCTGGGATCACCACAGACCTGCTGCTCACTGGATAGTTTCTCTTTTATTTTGACCAATTCTCTGTAAACCCTAGAGATGGTTTGATATCACTGTTGATTAGCCATTAGCATTAACAACCTGAGTGTACCTAATAAAGTGGCCAGGGAGTGTTTAGCCCATATCCTATAATACTCATTTTCACAACTTTCTCCCAATCACCAACTAACACAAAACGTGGGCTTACCTTCATCTATTTCCAACCCAGTCTCTTCTTTAAATGCATTTTCAGTCTCGTATTCAAAGCCTTTGCAGCAAAACAATTATCATCCTGTAAAAGTGTGTCCTCGGCTTCTGTTGCAGCTCCAGCCCTCAGCGTTTTCCTGTCTGCCTCTCTCTCTGTTTGAGCCACACAATACGGATTTATTGGTTTAAAACGGTAAATAATCCTCCCCCTCCTCCCTTCCTCATGCCTCACGAGCTCATACTGTGTGTTGTGGTTTAATAATTTAGCTTTGGATTATAAAAAAGTTAAAGCCTATTTGTTTTTGCTAATGTTAATTTGCGGTAATCTGTGTTTATTTTGCGTTTGCATATTTCTTTGGTAAATTAGTACAGTTATTGTTTGTTTAGTTGATTATTTGTTTGTATTGGGCCGGCAGGTGTAGACACATTTGCATAAGTAGGTCAGGTGTGAAGGGTCTGGGGCATCTACAGAAACACTGGTCCTGGACGTTTGTTTGATTAGTTTTGGTAAAGTTTTGGAGAAATAGCGACTACACTGTGTATTGCAGTGTTTTGTTGTCCTTTTGTTTTGTTTACCTGCTCAGCTGATCTCCACAGTTAGCTGACGGTGCCAACTAACTGGGCACGGGGAAAGTGTGAATGGTGCTTGCGGGACGGGTTGGAGAGGTCAACAGGCCGTTTCCCTGGTATTTTAACGGGAGCCAGCACCGTACTCTGGACAAAGCACAACTGAGGCCGGTGAGAGCGATCCAATTAATGCTTTTTATCGCGCATTATGAACTATTATGAACTAACGCGCATTATGAACTATTATGAACTAACGCGCATTATGAACTAACGCACATTATGAACTATTATGAACTAACGCGCATTATGAACTAACGCGCATTATGAACTATTATGAACTAACGCGCATTATGAACTATTATGAACTAACGCGCATTATGAACTATTATGAACTAACGCGCATTATGAACTAACACATTATGAACTATTATGAACTAACGCGCATTATGAACTAACGCACATTATGAACTAAAGCGCATTATAAACTATTATGAACTAACGCGCATTATGAACTAACACATTATGAACTATTATGAACTAACGCGCATTATGAACTAACGCGCATTATGAACTATTATAAACTCACGCACATTATGAACTAACGCGCATTATGAACTAACGCACATTATGAACTAAAGCGCATTATAAACTATTATGAACTAACACGCATTATGAACTAACACATTATGAACTATTATGAACTAACGCGCATTATGAACTATTATAAACTCACGCACATTATGAACTAACGCGCATTATGAACTAACGCACATTATGAACTAAAGCGCATTATAAACTATTATGAACTAACGCGCATTATGAACTAACACATTATGAACTATTATGAACTAACGCGCATTATGAACTAACACATTATGAACTATTATGAACTAACGCGCATTATGAACTAACGCGCATTATGAACTAACACATTATGAACTATTATGAACTAACGCGCATTATGAACTAACGCGCATTATGAACTATTATAAACTCACGCACATTATGAACTAACGCGCATTATGAACTAACACATTATGAACTATTATGAACTAACGCGCATTATGAACTAACGCGCATTATGAACTATTATAAACTCACGCACATTATGAACTAACGCGCATTATGAACTAACGCACATTATGAACTAAAGCGCATTATAAACTATTATGAACTAACGCGCATTATGAACTAACACATTATGAACTATTATGAACTAACGCGCATTATGAACTAACGCGCATTATGAACTATTATAAACTCACGCACATTATGAACTAACGCGCATTATGAACTAACACATTATGAACTATTATGAACTAACGCGCATTATGAACTAACGCGCATTATGAACTATTATAAACTCACGCACATTATGAACTAACGCGCATTATGAACTAAAGCGCATTATAAACTATTATGAACTAACGCGCATTATGAACTATTATGAACTAACGCGCATTATGAACTAACACATTATGAACTATTATGAACTAACGCGCATTATGAACTAACGCGCATTATGAACTATTATAAACTCACGCACATTATGAACTAACGCGCATTATGAACTAACGCACATTATGAACTAAAGCGCATTATAAACTATTATGAACTAATGCACATTATGAACTAACGCGCATTATGAACTAACGCGCATTATAAACTATTATGAACTAACGCACATTATGAACTATTATGAACTAACGCGCATTATGAACTATTATGAACTAATGCACATTATGAACTAACGCACATTTTGAACTAACGCACATTATGAACTATTATGAACTAACACACATTATGAGCTAACACACATTATGAACTAATGCACATTATGAACTAAGGCACATTATGAACTATTATGAACTAACGCGCATTATGAACTATTATGAACTAATACACATTATGAACTATTATGAACTAACGCACATTATGAACTATTATGAACTAACACACATTATGAACTAACACACATTATGAACTAATGCACATTATGAACTAAGGCACATTATGAACTATTATGAACTAATACACATTATGAACTATTATGAACTAACGCACATTATGAACTATTATGAACTAACACACATTATGAACTAACGCACATTATGAACTATTATGAACTAATGCGCATTATGAACTATTATAAACTAACGCACATTATGAACTATTATGAACTAACGCACATTATGAACTATTATGAACTAACACACATTATGAACTAACACACATTATGAACTAAGGCACATTATGAACTATTATGAACTAACGCACATTATGAACTATTATGAACTAACGCGCATTAAAGGACCTGTAAGCAATTCTTGGTCAGGGCATATTTTGTCTGCTTTGGGCATCACAATAATAATAAATTTGGGAGTTAAACTGTCACTGCCTTTGTTGTATTTTGGTTGTTAATTTTTAAATGACCCAAGACAAGGTCAAATAACAAGTAATAAAATAACAGTTCCTTTGTCCCTCAGCTCAGCCTAACTCCAGAGTCTGTCTGCTCTGTAAATGGTTTTGTTTAAAAAACTGATTTTTCAGGTCACACTGCAGGACACCATTTTGATTACAAGATTGAACTTACTTTAAGTTCTACTGCAGGATTCAGGTGCAGTAAAAAGTGTGGTTTTAGTACAAATATTCATTCAACATTATGCAAAAAAAAAAAAAAACCAACTATAAAGAACTACCTTACCCTCCTTTAGAGACAGTTTGTCATAATTTCAGTGTAAATCCGGTCTCTGTTGTGAAAATGGAGAGTGTAATCGAGCAGCAGAAGGGGCTTAAAGCACAAAGGAAGAGCTTAGCGGAAAAATGAAAAAGCAGCACACATTTGGTATTTTTACTACTGTCTTCTTAAAACCAGTGCATTTAATAAAAGCTATTCATTTGGATGTTATACCTAAGACTATTGTAGGCCTCTTTGGGAAGGTCTTAGAAATAAATAACTTTACATTTTAGTGACTTCAGCTTCCACTCTCCGTCCAAACACATGGAAGATCTAAATGTCCCATAGTGAATGAATGAATGAATGAATGAATGAATGGTCCTCTGTCTCTGTGTGTGTCTCTAAAAAATAACTTAACATTATTCACAGTGCAGCCTGCCCCAGGGCCTGGAAAGCTCCACCTACTTCATTTCAAAAGCAGGAGAGTCTTGTCCTTCAGTCGATTTGGACCCAACCTCTCACAGACTCGACTAAGATGGCTGTGACTTATACAGAGTGAATTTAGTAATTTTGTTGATCTGATTACCAGCGTTTAGTGCTTTCTTTCGTCAGCTGTTGGTTCTGCTGAAGTCCTCGTTGTTCAGTCCTCTGTGGGACTTTTGTCTTCGTCCTGTTTCCATTTTAACAACAGTAAAGTCCCTCTGACGTCCCATATAACCACTACATTCAAACAAACCCACTTCTGGCTTCTGCTGCTGTCCCCTTTTACAAATAAGTACAGAGTTGCTCATAAATTCCCGTATTCTGGCATTTTATGAAAAAAAATTGCAAGAATTCATGTTTGTTTGGGTCAGAGGTGCACAGCTTCGTTTCTCTGATTGGTTACTCGTCTGTGATTGTTCTGCTCATAGAAAGTTTTTAGTTTATTTCGATCACAAGTATGACAAAATTAATACAGATACATTTATAACTAATTACTTGTCATACATTCATACAAATATAAATGATCTTTCTGCACATAAACAGACCGAAAAAGTGTAGGCTGAAGCTTAAGCTTATCTTGCCTTCTTTTAATACTTTACTTTACTTTTACGACAGCTCTTAATAAAACCAAACATTACAATGAAACCAGATAAATATACACAGATACTAACACTAAGACTTCATATATCTACTTAATGTCACTCTTTTGAATGTTTTTTTAAGGTGGAAGAGAGAGGTACATAATTTAATTTCCTCTGTGCAGCTGTTCCATAAATCTACGCCTTTGACTGATAAACAACATTTCTTTATGTTTGTTCTAAATGTTTTCTTTACAAACTTTTCAGTTCCTCTGAGATCACACTGACTATCTCTAACTGTGAACGTATTCTTCAGTGTTTTTGGCAAGAGATTATTTTTGATTTTGAACATAATTTTTAAGGTGTAGAGGTCCACTAAATCATAGAATTTTAATGTTTGTAGACTGATGAATAATGTATTAGTTGGCTCATTATAAGTAGAATAGGTAATGATTCTTATGGCCTTTTTTTGCTAAATGAACTCAAACCATGAGATACCAGACCAAAGAATAGAAAAAGAGTTAGTCTGGCTGGGAGAAGCTCCGTGACTCATAAAATATCAAAAATGATAATGACATCAGGTACTAAGTATGGCTGTAGTCGACCAAAGTCTTGCCCAGCACATTCATGGACGGAGAGTCTGTGGGACGTTAGCAGAGTGTTACACAAACACAGGACGTCACTTTAGTGAAGGAATAAAACTCATTAACAAAAGTTGGCAGTAAAATGTATTTTATCAAAAAGTCACATCTTGAAAATGAAAAATAAAAGTTGTCAAGTAATAAATTAAACTGGGCAGCAGCAGCTCAGTTGGTAGAGATACAGCCCACTAACCTGAAGGTTGGCGGTTCAATCCCTGCTACTGGCATTATTGCATACTGTCGTTGTGTCCTTGGGCAAGACACTTCACCCACCTTGTCTGTGTGACTGTGTTTGATGGTGATCAGAGGTGGGCGCAGAAGAAAAGCACTGTATAAGTTCTTCTTCTTCTTATTATTATTATTATTATTCTTATTCCTATTCTTCTTATTCTTATTCTTCCTATTCTTCTTATTCTTATTCTTCTTATTCTTCTTATTCCTATTCTTCTTATTCCTATTCTTCTTATTCTTATTCTTCTTATTCCTATTCTTCTTATTCCTATTCTTCTTATTCTTATTCTTCTTATTCTTCTTATTCTTCTTATTCTTCTTATTCTTCTTATTCCTATTCTTCTTATTCTTATTCTTCTTATTCCTATTCTTCTTATTCTTATTCTTCTTATTCCTATTCTTCTTATTCTTATTCTTCTTATTCTTATTCTTCTTATTCCTATTCTTCTTATTCTTATTCTTCTTATTCTTCTTATTCTTATTCTTCTTATTCCTATTCTTCTTATTCTTATTTTTCTTATTCCTATTCTTCTTATTATTATTATTCCTATTCTTCTTCTTCTTCTTCTTCTTATTTGTTATTGTTATTGTTGTTGACTAAGCGACCAAAGCCCTTGTACTTATTGGTCACAAATAATAAACAGTTGGTCACAGGCTGATACTTAGAGACACAGACAGCCGTTCTTCCTCACATTCATCTTCTATGGGACAGTTAGATTCTCCACTTCACCTGTGTGAGGAAGAGGACAGTGCTTTACAACTCAAAAAATGTACAAAAGATAAAATAAATCACTATAAACTGTTATGAATGCTGCTGCTGCTGCCTCCACGATTTAACCAAACCTGACTCTGAACCCAGGACCTTGTGGCTTTGAGGGCAGTGTACCAATTATTTATCTGCTGTGGGAAAAAGACCCAAAAATGCAGGACTGCAGATTAAAAATTTTAATAAAAGAGGAAAAAACAAAAGTCCAAAAGTGAAACACAGGAGGGCGGGAAGTAAAACACAAAAACACAAGGAGTAACTAAAGCTTCAAAATAAAAGAGTCATGGTAATATCTGGTTACTTTCCTTCTCTCCAACGCTAAATTTGCAGCAGTTTTTGTACGAAGCTAAACAATGGTGGGCCCATAAATAATGTAAGTGGTGAAAATGAAGAATCAAGAGAAGCAGGACAACACAAGAAGAATAAATAAATAAAAATAAGAATAAAAATGAGAAATCAGTCATAATAACAACAGCTTATACTGCATTTACGTGATCCCTGGGTGCTCTTCTTTCCGAGACGAGAAGAACGGTGAAGGATTTCTGTAGCATTTAGCGTTTCCTTTGAACAACTTCTTATGACTCAGCAGGACATCAGCAGCAGCAGCAGGGGAACATGGGAAACCAGCCTCCATGGAGTAAAACCAGGAAAAGAAACTGGGATTTCACCGCCAGAGCAACGGCAGACGCTTTAATACTCATCTGTATTAGCAGCACGTGTTTATTTATAACAGGAGTAAAATGTGAATAATCCTGTGAGATTAATGTGATTCTATTTATAAACCACCTCAGTGTTTTCATGGTTAGACTCTGGTAACATGACTCTGACACATCAGGCAGAAAGTGAACATTTAGTCCTCAGAGCTGATGGAAGAAGCAGGAAAAATGGGCAAGCGCAGTGATTTGAGTTTGACAAAGACTGTGATGGCTGCAGACGACTGCGCAGTGCCGGTCCTGTACATCTGGGGGTTAGGTTTAGTCCTGGTTTAGTCCTATTTAAGTCTTGGTTTAGTCCTGGTTTAGTCCTGGTTTAGTCCTATTTAAGTCTTGGTTTAGTCCTGGTTTAGTCCTGGTTTAGTCCTATTTAAGTCTTGGTTTAGTCCTGGTTTAGTCCTATTTAAGTCTTGTTTAGTCCTGGTTTAGTCCTATTTAAGTCTCGGTTTAGTCCTGGTTTAGACCTGGTTTAGTCCTATATAAGTCTTGTTTAGTCCTGGTTTAGTCCTATTTAAGTCTTGGTTTAGTCCTAGTTTAGTCCTAGTTAAGTCTTGGTTTAGTCCTAGTTAAGTCCTATATAAGTCTTGGTTTAGTCCTGGTTTAGTCCTAGTTAAGTCTTGGTTTAGTCCTAATTTAGTCCTATTTAAGTCTTGGTTTAGTCCTAGTTTAGTCCTATTTAAGTCTTGGTTTAGTCCTAATTTAGTCCTATTTAAGTCTTGGTTTAGTCCTAGTTTAGTCCTATTTAAGTCTTGGTTTAGTCCTAGTTTAGTCCTAGTTAAGTCTTGGTTTAGTCCTAATTTAGTCCTATTTAAGTCTTGGTTTAGTCCTAGTTTAGTCCTATTTAAGTCTTGGTTTAGTCCTAGTTTAGTCCTAGTAAGTCTTGGTTTAGTCCTGGTTTAGTCCTAGTTAAGTCTTGGTTTAGTCCTAATTTAGTCCTATTTAAGTCTTGGTTTAGTCCTGATTTACATCTATTTAAGTCTTGGTTTAGTCCTGGTTTAGTCCTAGTTAAGTCTTGGTTTAGTCCTAGTTTAGTCCTATTTAAGTCTTGGTTTAGTCCTGATTTACTTCTATTTAAGACTTAGTTTAGTCCTGGTTTAGTCCTGGTTTAGTCCTAGTGAAGTCTTGGTTTAGCCTTGGTGTAGTCCTAGTTAAGTCTTTGTTTAGTCCTGGTTTAGTCCTGGTTTAGTCCTAGTTAAGTCCTGGTTTAGTACTGGTTTAGTCCTAGTTAAGTCCTGGTTTAGTCCTAGTTAAGTCCTGGTTTAGTACTGGTTTAGTCCTAGTTAAGTCCTGGTTAAGTCCTGGTTTAGTCCTAGTTTATTCCTTGTTAGGTCCTGGTTAAGTCCCGGTTTAGTCCAGGTTTAGTTCTGATATAGTCCTGGCTTACTGCTGGTTTAGTCTTGGTTTAGTCCTGGTTTATTCTCGGTACAGTCCTAGTTAAAAGATAAAATATAACATTTCTGTCCCAGCATGCAAACATCTGTAGTGGGCCCATATTTATCCGTGCTGCTGTTATTCCTCTCGCTTCAATCCCGGGAGGATAATCTGTGTAATCTGCCCTCATCTGTCATTGTTCCTGTGCGGGACATTTGTGTGGGAGCAGATTATCATTTTTTTTTTTTATATGTGACCCGACCGGAGCGGGACGGGGGTAAAACATATCAAGAGATGGGACAGATGGGCTGCTGTGCGCACGCTGGAGAGGCAGAGGTTTAACACGGGACAGGTCAGTGATATGTAACACAGAGGACAGATTAAAATGGCCTGGAATGGAAAATATGTGAGGTTTATGTTTGGGGAAAGGTTTAATCAACAACAAGCATACTGCAAAGCACAGTCCTGGGTAAGTCCTGGTTTAGACCTGGTTTAGTTCTGGCTTAGTCCTGGTTTAGTCCTGGTTTAGACCTGGTTTAGTCCTGGTTTAGTCCTGGTTTAGACCTGGCTTAGTCCTGGTTTAGACCTGGTTTAGTCCTGGTTTAGACCTGGCTTAGTCCTGGTTTAGACCTGGTTTAGTCCTGGTTTAGACCTGGTTTAGTCCTGGTTTAGTCCTGGTTTAGACCTGGCTTAGTCCTGGTTTAGACCTGGCTTAGTCCTGGTTTAGACCTGGTTTAGTCCTGGTTTAGACCTGGTTTAGTCCTGGTTTAGACCTGGCTTAGTCCTGGTTTAGACCTGGTTTAGTCCTGGTTTAGACCTGGTTTAGTCCTGGTTTAGTCCTGGTTTATTCCTGGTTTAGTCCTGGTTTATGTTACTACATATTTTTACCATCATTACTGTTGTTGTTTGTATTTCTACTGCTTCTGTTTCCAGAGCTGAGTAATAATGAACTTTCTTTTATAATAAATTGTATTTGTGTGAGTATTTAATGACCACATGCAGTATTTTTTACCATGCGATGCTTTTCTGTGTGGAGTTTGTTCTCCTGAGTCTGTGCAGGTTTCCTGTGGGTGCTCCAGTTCCCCCTACCCCCAAAAACATGAATAACAGTCCCTCCATGGGGCCAGGACCCCCTGTAAACAGGGACCACTGATCTCAGTGGTACTTTCTTAAATAAAAGTCAAATAATTAAATGAAACAAAATCCATTAAGAGGTCCCAAAGCTGAATAATCAGCCTCATCTGAGGAGAAATCATTTTTATTTGTCCCTTATATGCTTTAAAAAAAAGTAAATAAATGTTCATTCATTTTCTTCCGCTTATTCCCATTAGGGGTTGCAAGTGACTGGAGCCTATCCCAGTGACTTTGGGCCTTAGGCGGGGTACAGCCTGGACAGGGCCAGTTAGTGTCAGGACTGACACACTTTACAATTCTTCCAAATACATTTTGAGATTTAAGCTGCTGCCATTGTATTTTTGTGGCATTGCAAAGCATTGCATTAGATTTGCTGACAGCTGCAGGAAGCCTGTGAGAGTTCTTCTACAGTGTTATCAGCCGAGAGTGAACTCTGCAGGAGCTGTGCTGCTACAGAAAATATTCACATCAGCAACCTAAAAAAAAACACAGCGCAACCTTAAAAACAATGAGAAGAAGCAGAAAAAGAGGAGGAGAAAGACAGAAATAACACAAACAGGAAGTTGGTGTAAACGGCAGCGGAAACCACACGTCTGCTTCAGAAACCGCCTTCTCTGCCAGCACAGCAACATTCACCAACATTCATGTGTTCACACCAGATCTGTGACAGGGTGAGGGGCACATTCACGTGTTCACACCAGATCTGTGACAGGGTGAGGGGCACATTCACGTGTTCACACCAGATCTGTGACAGGGTGAGGGGCACGTTCACGTGTTCACACCAGATCTGTGACAGGGTGAGGGGCACGTTCACGTGTTCACACCAGATCTGTGACAGTGTGAGGGGCACATTCACGTGTTCACACCAGATCTGTGACAGGGTGAGGGGCACATTCACGTGTTCACACCAGATCTGTGACAGGGTGAGGGGCACATTCACGTGTTCACACCAGATCTGTGACAGGGTGAGGGGCACATTCACGTGTTCACACCAGATCTGTGACAGGGTGAGGGGCACATTCACGTGTTCACACCAAATCTGTGACAGGGTGAGGGGCACATTCACGAGTTCACACCAAATCTGTGACAGGGTGAGGGGCACATTCACGAGTTCACACCAAATCTGTGACAGGGTGAGGGGCACATTCACGAGTTCACACCAAATCTGTGACAGGGTGAGGGGCACATTCACGTGTTCACACCAGATCTGTGACAGGGTGAGGGGCACATTCACGTGTTCACACCAAATCTGTGACAGGGTGAGGGGCACATTCACGAGTTCACACCAAATCTGTGACAGGGTGAGGGGCACATTCACGAGTTCACACCAAATCTGTGACAGGGTGAGGGTTCACAACAACAGTGTCAGAATCTGTTGCACCATGTCATGTCATGAATGAAAACAATCTTCAGGCTTCAGTTTAACATTAAATCTTCTGTAGGCAACCTCTCTGCGAGCTGTCTTGGGGCCCTGACCCAGTCTTTGAGAACCACTTTGGGTTCCACAGGTTGCTGTAGTTTTACTTTACACATCTACAATTTTACATTTAAACCAGGACAACCCTAAACTGGGTATAAACCATTCTTAAACCGTCCTACACATGTTGCTGTCCGTCCTGGGACAGGAGCTCTCCTTCAGTTGGGCTCCATAAGGTTTCTTATTTTTTTCCCACAGCTGGGTTTTTTAGGAGTTTTTCCTTACTGAGAAGGACAGGAGTGTCCTGGGACTGTTTAGTTTAGTGTAGTTATTTTTTGTGTTGATTGTTTATGTTTAATTAAGTGTTTGTGAAGCTCTTTGAGGTAACTGTTGTTGTGATGCTGGGCTGTACAAATAAAATTGAATTGAATTGAATTAAACCAGGCCTAAACTGGGTCAAAACCAGGCCTAAACTTGAACTAAACCTGTGTATAAATATCTTTCTCATAGTTTTCAGCATCTGTGCATCAGCATAAAAGACTTCAAATACAATGTTTATTTTATTTTATTAATATTAAGAGTAGCATACATTCTCTTACAGCCGGTACAAAAATATCACTGTGAAATTCAATAATCCTGTACAAATATATAATAGCAACCCATGGAAGGGAGACATGGTCCACTTTTGATGATGTCAGACGTTGTAGCTGTTCCTATTGGACGACGGCTCTCTGTTCCCCACGACCAGGCGATCTAACGCTGACACGAAAAAAAAAAACAGGAAACAAAAATAACTTTGTACACACTTTAAATACTGTGCAGGAGTTATGTTTACATGAAATAAATGAGTTACCAGGATACGACGAGTGCTTCTCTCCGTCCATGGTTTTGTTTACGGCCTGTCCTCGATGGTACGACACTAGAGAATATTAAACAGTGTTAAGCTTCAGATACAAGTATTTATTTTACAGTACGTGCTGTCAGTTTGGAGAAGCAGACAGGAGCATTGACACAGGGCCTGTGTTCTGTACAGCTGCAAACAAAGGTGGGACGTCATTCATCAGGACTTAACTGGGGCTAAACCAGGACTAAACTGGGTCTAAACCAGGACTAAACTGGGGCTAAACCAGGACTAAACTGGGTCTAAAGTAGGACTAAACTGGGTCTAAACCAGGACTAAACTGGGACTAAACCTGGACTAAGCTGGGTCTAAACCAGGACTAAACTTGATCTAAACCAGGACTAAACTGGGTCTAAACCAGGACTAAACTGGGGCTAAACCAGGACTAAACTGGGGCTAAACCAGGACTAAACTGGGGCTAAACCAGGACTAAACTGGGGCTAAACCAGGACTAAACTGGGTCTAAAGTAGGACTAAACTGGGTCTAAAGTAGGACTAAACTGGGGCTAAACCAGGACTAAACTGGGGCTAAACCAGGACTAAACTGGGTCTAAAGTAGGACTAAACTGGGTCTAAACCAGGACTAAACTGGGGCTAAACCTGGACTAAGCTGGGTCTAAACCATGACTAAACTTGATCTAAACCAGGACTAAACTGGGTCTAAATCAGGACTAGACTGGGGCTAAACCAGGACTAAACTGGGTCTAAAGTAGGACTAAACTTGGTCTAAACCAGGACTAGACTGGGTCTAAACCAGGACTAGACTGGGTCTAAACCAGGACTAAAGTGGGGCTAAACCAGGACTAAACTGGGTCTAAAGTAGGACTAAACTTGATCTAAACCAGGACTAAACTGGGTCTAAAGTAGGACTAAACTGGGTCTAAACCAGGACTAAATTGGGGCTAAACCTGGACTAAGCTGGGTCTAAAGTAGGACTAAACTTGATCTAAACCAGGACTAAACTGGGTCTAAATCAGGACTAGACTGGGTCTAAAACAGGACTAAAGTGGGGCTAAACCAGGACTAAAGTGGGGCTAAAGTAGGACTAAACTTGATCTAAACCAGGACTAAACTGGGTCTAAAGTAGGACTAAACTGGGTCTAAACCAGGACTAAACTGGGGCTAAACCAGGACTAAACTGGGGCTAAACCAGGACTAAGCCGGGTCTAAACCAGGACTAAACCAACTCTGCTGGAGTGAGTGGCAGAGTCGTTAGCCCACCTGAGGACCACACGGGACATTTCTCAGCAGCAGGTTCTGTGTCGTTGCTCCTGTCTGCTTCTCCAAACTGAACCACATTTTAGAAACTTGAACATCCGCAGAGTTGCATTAACTCACCGCTGTGACTCTGGGTTGGTCCGATCCAGCGATTCTGCCGTTTGTTTGATACTGAAAAAGTGACAAAAACAGTCATTTAGATCAGGAGAGTTATCCAAAAAAACACCAGCTACTACTGTTATCTGTCTCCTACGGTGGCCCAGAAGGACAAGCCACACCAACAAAATCAAAAACACAAACAAACTCTGAAACACTACAGAAAATGAGATTACGGAAAGAGTAGGAGGACATCCCTAACCATCTTGTAGCAGTTTGAGCTCTTACTCTGCAGTTCATAGGAAACATCCAAAAACTCAGCCTGAAAAACTCAAAAAGGCAATAAAAAGATTTCATTAATTTCTTTGGGACAGAACCTCGCAGAACCAAAAATCCAATTGCATTTTATAGCTCCCCCTAAGCTCTATCTGCACAGAGTTTGACTAAGATCGCCTTATTATTTTTTTTAAACTCATCTTTAACTGTTTTCACTGTCACATTTTAACTCATGCGTTTTAATAGGCATTTCTAAAACAAATGGCTTTATATTAATTTGTATTAATTTCTTTCATAAAATAAGAAAATAGAAAAAAAAGGGGGAAAAAAGGAAAAAATTAGCAGTGTTTATTGGCCTCCAGCTGATCTGAATTTTAAAAATCGGTGTCAGCATTGGCTAAAGGTCATTGACTGCGTTTACATGCACTGGAATACTCCGAGCATACTCCGAATAAGATACTGTCATGTAAACACTTTAATCAGAATAAGACACCTGGGGCCAGATTTATCAAAGTTTAGCTGCACGCTAAATGAATAAGATGCACTAAAATTGGAGCAAACCCAGACGCAGTTGAGATTTGCGTGTCTTACAGGAGCAGAGCGAACGCAGTGCAGATTTTGCTCCTGTGACCTAATGAATCTGTAAACTGAGGCGTTCTTCCCAGAGTGCGCAAAATGGAAGGCAGAGAAAATGCAAATTCATTCATTTACCGCCCGCAATATTATTTATCAAGGCTCACCATGACTTTGCGTGCGAAAATAGCGTATACATTTAGCACGTTGGAGAAGGACGTGCTAATCTTTTGCACAGATATGGCTGCTGTGATTCGTGTGAGACGAAGGAGAAGAAATTAACAAATACGTAGGGTTACAGTGTTTGCAGATCTATTTGCCATGACGGATGAAAAAATTATTCACCAGCGCTTTCAGCTCTTCTTGGTTAAATATTTGCTTCAGTTTGTGTTCCACTTCCGCACCTTCCATGACACAAAAAAATACACGCAATGATGCTGTTTAAATAGTTCCCCATCTGTTTGCACTGTCACCCGCCACGCAGTTTGTCTTAGTAATTCACGCGCAACACGCACCCGCAGTTTAGCACCCGTCTTAGTAAATATGGCCCCTGGAGTATTCTGATCTTATTTTTATTATTGCTGCATGGAAACACCTTAATCAGATTTTTGGTTGTTCTCACCTTTTTGGCTGAAGTTAAGGTGGCTTTGTGACTGATAAAAACTTTCTTAATTCAAGAGAAAATGGTCAAAGCGCCGTTATTCTCAGCAAAACAAGCTAGCGGTTATTAGCAACAGCTGTTTCCAGTTTTAGACGGCACTGTGGGGCTCTTACTTCATAAAACAACCGTTGCGTTTATTTTTAACATTATATTAACATGAGTCAAACCAGTGATGTTATATGGTGAGTTGTTTAAATGTAGGGTCAGTACAGTTGCACAACATGGAATATATACTGCACAGAAAGCTGGGGCTAAACAGGAAACAGAAGGTGTAGCATAGCGTTAGCATTAGCTTTACCTCCAGCCTCTCATCGCTACACTCCAGGATTTACTCTCGTCCTTTTATTAAATACAGCATGTTTTAAATAAATGCTATAAATGTGTTGTATATCTCATACATTAACACAACATTGAAAACTCTAACTTAAGCTTAATCAGAAAATGCTCTTGACATGTAAACAGGAACATGCTAATTCCAGTAGCGCATGTAAACAGCTTATTCAGAATATGAGCTAAATCTAAATATGAACCTTAAATTGAGTATGATGTGCCACGTAAACGCCGTCATTAACAAGCACGCAACGTAAAAGTGTTCCTATAAACAGCACACAAACTAATCAGGAAACAACATTGTGCTCAGGAGTACCTAGCCAAAGGATTAGCCCGTTGTGCATGTTTTAGGTTGTTTTAAAACTGATCTGTCCCGTCTCGTTCTGTCCTCGTGTAAAAGAGCCTCACGCACACAGACAGACAACCCGAAAATCACTCTCACGACCTCAGAGAGCACTAACTGCGAGTTTTCCTCAAGACACAATAAAAATATGATGCACAGATGGCGATGATCTCTCGTAATGCCAGAGTGACCTCTGAGAAAGAAACGACTTATCCAAAAATCACGGTTCAATAGTTGCGACGTGTTTTTTTTTTTTTTGTTTTTTTTTTTTATAAATGCATCCGGTATCTGTGTCTATGCATGTTATTATAGCTCTGTATGCAAATAAATGTCTATATGAGTTTATGTGATTGGTTGAGGAGACTTCCTTGATCTTAAGAAGCTCTTCTGACTTGGACATAATCTTTAATCTGCACACATCTTAATCCCAGGACATCAGAGGTTTGAGGTCAGAGGGCGGCTCAATGTAAACATGTGCTGACACATTTACATAAGACGTACAAGAAATTTGTTAATGCTGCGATGTGTTCATTTTACATTTCTGTGTTTGTCTGTAAGGCAATAAGAGTCACTGCTTCAAAAGTGTCCAAGTGAAGAGATATATTCTCTGTCTGGGTTTTAAAAAGGAAAAAGGAAATCTCAATTAAATACAAAAATATAATGAGCTCCTTGTAAACCAGGTCTAAACCAGGTCTAAACTAGGACTAAACCAGACCTCAACAAGGACTAAACCAGGACTAAACAAGGACTAAAACCAGGTCTAAACCAGGACTAAACCAGGTCTAAACAAGGAATAAACCAGGACTAAATCAGGTCTAAATAAGGACTGAACAAAGACTAAATGAGGACTTAACTAATTCTAAACAAAAACTTAACCTGCACCAAACCAGGATTAAACCAAGTCTAAACAAAGGACTAAACTTGGACTAAACCAAGTCTAGGTCTAAACCAACATGATGGCCCTCAGTTTTTCAAAACTTCTGTGTTTAGTCCTGCTCATGTGTTGTGGCCTTGTTAGCCTAGGACAGAGTTTACCTAGGACCAGTGTTAACCCAGGGTTAACCTAGGACCAGCGTTAACCTAGGACCAGGGTTAACCTAGGACCAGGGTTAACCTAGGACCAGTGTTAACCCAGGGTTAACCTAGGACCAGCGTTAACCTAGGACCAGCGCTAACCTAGGACCAGCGTTAACCTAGGACCAGGGTTAACCTAGGACCAGCGTTAACCTAGGACCAGTGTTAACCCAGGGTTAACCTAAGACCAGCGTTAACCTAGGACCAGCGTTAACCTAGGACCAGGGTTAACCTAGGACCAGGGTTAACCTAGGACCAGTGTTAACCCAGGGTTAACCTAGGACCAGCGTTAACCTAGGACCAGCGTTAACCTAGGACCAGGGTTAACCTAGGACCAGTGTTAACCTAGGACCAGTGTTAATCCAGGGTTAACCTAGGACCAGCGTTAACCTAGGACCAGCGTTAACCTAGGACCAGGGTTAACCTAGGACCAGCGTTAACCTAGGACCAGCGTTAACCTAGGACCAGCGTTAACCTAGGACCAGCGTTAACCTAGGACCAGGGTTAACCTAGGACCAGGGTTAACCTTGCCTATATTTCACAACCATACTGTGCGGACTCATGTCCTTGTTTTTTGGTGTACAGCACTTGGTTCAGTGCTTTTGAGTAGTACTGAAAGCTCTCTGTCCTGTATGAAAGCTCTGTGTCCTGTATGAAAGCTCTTTGTCCCGTCTGAAAGCTCTGTGTCCCGTCTGAAAGCTCTGCGTCCCGTCTGAAAGCTCTGTGTCTCGTATGAAAGCTCCCTGTCTCGTATGAAAGCTCTTTGTCTCATATGAAAGCTCTCTGTCCCGTCTGAAAGCTCTGTGTCTCGTATGAAAGCTCCTTGTCTCGAATGAAAGCTCTTTGTCTCGTCTGAAAGCTCCCTGTCTCGTCTGAAAGCTCCCTGTCTCGTATGAAAGCTCTGTGTCTCATATGAAAGCTCTGTGTCCCGTCTGAAAGCTCTGTGTCCCGTCTGAAAGCTCTGTGTCCTGTATGAAAGCTCCCTGTCTCGTATGAAAGCTCTCTGTCTCGTATGAAAACTCTCTGTCTCGTATGAAAGCTCTCTGTCTCGTATGAAAGCTCTCTGTCTCGTATGAAAACTCTTTGTCTCGTCTGAAAGCTCCCTGTCCCGTATGAAAGCTCTCTGTCCCGTCTGAAAGCTCCCTGTCTCGTATGAAAGCTCCCTGTCTCGTATGAAAGCTCTCTGTTTCGTATGAAAGCTCTCTGTCCCGTATGAAAGCTCTCTGTCTCGTATGAAAGCTCCCTGTCCCGTATGAAAGCTCCCTGTCTCGTATGAAAGCTCTCTGTCTCGTATGAAAGCTCTCTGTCTCGTATGAAAGCTCTTTGTCTTGTCTGAAAGCTCCCTCTCCCGTCTGAAAGCTCCCTGTCTCGTATGAAAGCTCCCTGTCTCGTATGAAAGCTCTCTGTCTCGTATGAAAGCTCGCTGTCTTGTATGAAAGCTCCCTGTCTCGTATGAAAGCTCTCTGTCTCGTATGAAAGCTCCCTGTCCCGTATGAAAGCTCTCTGTCCCGTCTGAAAGCTCCCTGTCTCGTATAAAAGCTCTCTGTCTTGTATGAAAGCTCTCTGTCTCGTATGAAAGCTCGCTGTCTTGTATGAAAGCTCCCTGTCCCGTATGAAAGCTCCCTGTCTCGTATGAAAGCTCTCTGTCTCGTATGAAAGCTCTGTGTCCCGTCTGAAAGCTCTGTGTCCTGTCTGAAAGCTCTCTGTCTCGTCTGAAAACTCTTTGTCCCGTATGAAAGCTCTGTGTCCCGTCTGAAAGCTCTGTGTCCTGTCTGAAAGCTCTCTGTCTTGTCTGAAAACTCTCTGTCTCGTCTGAAAACTCTCTGTCTCGTATGAAAGCTCTCTGTCTCCTATGAAAGCTCTCTGTCCTGTATGAAAGCTCTGTGTCTCGTATGAAAGCTCTCTGTCTCGTATGAAAGCTCTCTGTCTCGTATGAAAGCTCTCTGTCTCGTATGAAAGCTCGCTGTCTTGTATGAAAGCTCCCTGTCCCGTATGAAAGCTCCCTGTCTCATATGAAAGCTCTCTGTCTCGTCTGAAAACTCTCTGTCTCGTCTGAAAGCTCTCTGTCTCGTATGAAAGCTCTCTGTCTCGTATGAAAGCTCTCTGTCCTGTATGAAAGCTCTGTGTCCTGTATGAAAGCTCTGTGTCCCGTATGAAAGCTCTGTGTCCTGTATGAAAGCTCTGTGTCCCGTCTGAAAGCTCTGTGTCCTGTATGAAAGCTCTGTGTCTCGTATGAAAGCTCTGTGTCCTGTATGAAAGCTCTGTGTCCTGTATGAAAGCTCTCTGTCCTGTATGAAAGCTCTGTGTCCTGTATGAAAGCTCTGTGTCCTGTATGAAAGCTCTGTGTCCCGTATGAAAGCTCTGTGTCCCATATGAAAGCTCTGTGTCCTGTATGAAAGCTCCCTGTCTCGTATGAAAGCTCTGTGTCCTGTATGAAAGCTCTGTGTCCCGTATGAAAGCTCTTTGTCTCGTATGAAAGCTCTGTGCCCCGTATGAAAGCTCTGTGTCCGGTATGAAAGCTCTGTGTCCCGTATGAAAGCTCTGTGTCCCGTATGAAAGCTCTGTGTCCCGTATGAAAGCTCTGTGTCCCGTATGAAAGCTCTGTGCCCCGTATGAAAGCTCTGTGTCCTGTCTGAAAGCTCTCTGTCTTGTCTGAAAACTCTCTGTCTCGTCTGAAAACTCTCTGTCTCGTATGAAAGCTCTCTGTCTCCTATGAAAGCTCTCTGTCCTGTATGAAAGCTCTGTGTCTCGTATGAAAGCTCTCTGTCTCGTATGAAAGCTCTCTGTCTCGTATGAAAGCTCGCTGTCTTGTATGAAAGCTCCCTGTCCAGTATGAAAGCTCCCTGTCTCATATGAAAGCTCTCTGTCTCGTCTGAAAACTCTCTGTCTCGTCTGAAAGCTCTCTGTCTCGTATGAAAGCTCTCTGTCTCGTATGAAAGCTCTCTGTCCTGTATGAAAGCTCTGTGTCCTGTATGAAAGCTCTGTGTCCCGTATGAAAGCTCTGTGTCCTGTATGAAAGCTCTGTGTCCCGTCTGAAAGCTCTGTGTCCTGTATGAAAGCTCTGTGTCTCGTATGAAAGCTCTGTGTCCTGTATGAAAGCTCTGTGTCCTGTATGAAAGCTCTCTGTCCTGTATGAAAGCTCTGTGTCCTGTATGAAAGCTGTGTCCTGTATGAAAGCTCTGTGTCCTGTATGAAAGCTCTGTGTCCCATATGAAAGCTCTGTGTCCTGTATGAAAGCTCCCTGTCTCGTATGAAAGCTCTGTGTCCTGTATGAAAGCTCTGTGTCCCGTATGAAAGCTCTTTGTCTCGTATGAAAGCTCTGTGCCCCGTATGAAAGCTCTGTGTCCGGTATGAAAGCTCTGTGTCCCGTATGAAAGCTCTGTGTCCCGTATGAAAGCTCTGTGTCCCGTATGAAAGCTCTGTGTCCCGTATGAAAGCTCTGTGCCCCGTATGAAAGCTCTGTGTCATGTATGAAAGCTCTGTGTCCTGTATGAAAGCTCTGTGTGCCGTATGAAAGCTCTGTGTCCTGTATGAAAACTCTGTGTCCCGTATGAAAGCTCTGTGTCCCGTATGAAAGCTCTGTGTCCTGTATGAAAGCTCTGTGTCCTGTATGAAAACTCTGTGTCCCGTATGAAAGCTCTGTGTCTTGTATGAAAGCTCTGTGTCCTGTATGAAAGCTCTGTGTCCCGTATGAAAGCTCTGTGTCTTGTATGAAAGCTCTGTGTCCTGTATGAAAGCTCTGTGTCCTGTATGAAAGCTCTGTGTCTTGTATGAAAGCTCTGTGTCCTGTATGAAAACTCTGTGTCCCGTATGAAAGCTCTGTGTCCTGTATGAAAGCTCTGTGTCCTGTATGAAAGCTCTGTGTCTTGTATGAAAGCTCTGTGTCCTGTATGAAAGCTCTGTGTCCTGTATGAAAGCTCTGTGTGCCGTATGAAAGCTCTGTGTCCTGTATGAAAACTCTGTGTCCCGTATGAAAGCTCTGTGTCCTGTATGAAAGCTCTGTGTCTTGTATGAAAGCTCTGTGTCCTGTATGAAAGCTCTGTGTCCCGTCTGAACCTCAGCTGGACTCACGTCTCTTCTGCAGGGCTTTGACCGTGGGCCTGGTGAAGCGGAGCAGAAACAGTGAGATCAGGACGATGCAGAGCAGAGCTGTGGCCACTTTGTACCCCACAGCGTCACAGGACTCCACCAGGGGGCGCTCTTCTGCAGCCACTGGCACAGAACCTGGCATAAAACAGCAGGATATTTACGTTTTAATTAATGTACATCAGTGACATAAATATAGGAGAAAATGTCTTGCAAGTTTTGAGTCATTTCATGTTTTCATACACAAGTGAGACATATTATTGCACGTTTCTAAAAATAAAATCTGAATATTGAACAGAGCCAGGTTTAAAATTCTTGATTCGTTTTGTTTCATAAAAAGCCTTTTACATTGTGAAGATCTGATTCAGTAAACTAGAAAATACTGACAACAGAAAAAAAAGAAAGAAAAATCTAATTTTGCTTTTTATTTAGGAGTAAATGACCAATAAATCAGGCTCAGAATGACGTGAACTAATCCCTCTGTAAAATCTTCAGAATATAACTCAGCACAAAACTTCTGTGCCTCTAAGACCTACTAGAGATACTTCACTAAGAGTAGCTGCAGTAGTAGTAGTAGTAATAGTAATAGTATTAGTAGTAGCAGGAGTAGCAGGAGTAGTAGTAGTAATAATAAAAGTCCGGAAGTACGGAAGTCGGCCATCTTGGATTGATCATGTGACCTCCTGATTTGCAGCCTTCACATTTTAACGAACTCGTCTGAGGGCGTTTAAGTAAATGACCTCAAATTTTGTCAACATCATCTGGAGAGGCGTCTGACCAAAAGTTGTTGAAGGTTGTGTAGAATATTAAACAGTGTTGCCACAGCACAGCCCCAAATTTCATGTTTATTCTGTGGCTCGCTAACAACCCCTAATTTGTTATAACTCACACATGCAGAGCCCAATGTGGATCAAATTTTAATCACTTATTTACTCCCTGGGTCTATGGGCATGAAAGAAGAAAAAATGCCAATTGCTGCAATAGCGCCCCCTGCAGAGTGAGGCAAAAATCCCTATGGAAGGGCAAAAATAAAGTTTATTGGATATGTATGAAATTTGGCAGAGAAATCCATCAGCTCACAACAATGAAAAAAGTCAATAGGACTCATGCTTTACTTTGTACGGTTTTGCCACGGCAATGTCAGAAACTCCCCATTATATTCCAATGGGAATCCTATACAATGGAATCCTATGGAGCCACTGAATTATGTCACATTTGGTAAATTTTTAAAGAGCCACATCTAAAAATTTGGCAAGTTTTGGCAAATCTGCCCCAGCTCCGGGCGCGGCAGGCGAGGGCCTACCATCGCCGCTTGCGGCTATATTGTGTTTTATTTGTTGTTATGGACCAAAAACCTTGCGTCTGAAATAAAGAATTGATTGAAATTTAAATTGAATTGAAATATAGGCAGCCTCTGGGGGCCCCCCTCCAGTACCTTCACGGACCCCCAGGGGGCCCCAGACCCCACTTTGGGAACCACTGACCTAAATAAAAAATATGTGTAGAACTCATCTATAAAAAAAATGATTATGACCTCATTTATCTTCTTTATCCTCTTTATCTGAGTTTATCTTCTACATCAGTCGTCTCAAACAAAGTGAAATACTTACAATAACACAGGGATTTTTTATTTTTATTTTTTAAACTCATAACTTGAAATGAAACATTCAGTACGTTTATAATCTCACATCACTCAGAATCTGAACAAACAACAACAGAACCTCTGACCTTTTACACACT
>CM036243.1:36829487-36839487 GCA_020698575.1 Bostrychus sinensis | reverse complement strand
TCTGTTTTCCTCCTGTCACAGCTCAGGGGCGGCTACTTTGGGCCCGGGGCAGGGTGCAGCCGGGACAGAGGCAGTGCGGACCCGCAGCGACTAAAACCCTCCTGCTCTCCTTGGGTTAATACGACGTTTTCAGAAGTTAATAAGTCAGAACTTCAGTTTCCTCGAGCGCTCGTCTGATTTGTTTGTTCATGAACTTTTATCTCAGAAAGTCACTTTATTAAAATTATTGTTCACTTTAACACCTCTGTACTAAAAAAGTTCAGACATTTTTTTAATACACCTTTAACCAAAGAGCTTGGACGTTAGGGGTAAAATAAATTAACATTTCTAACGCAATTCTGTTCTTTTCAATGCGAGAAATAAGACTCATTATTATTACATTATATTATTAGCAACGTTTCGTCAAAGAGCTCATGCAAAAACTCTTTCTGCTCTGTCCACGAAGCAGAGGACGTTTCTTTTTTCACTTTTTCAGCCTCATGTTCAGAAAAACATCTTCATATTTCCCTGAGTATGACAAGTATGGCTCCAAACTATGGCCTTTATAAGAAAAAATAATGATTACTATTTTGTTTTCATGTGCTTTTTATGAAAATGTACAGCAGCTGTGGTTTTCCTGGCCACACTCTGCAGTTTCCATCACAACGAGCGCACACAGACACACAACTGCAGAGCTGTGAGCGTGTGAACCTGGCCTCACCTCAGCTCGTTCCATTTCTGTATCGTAACGTTGCTTTTTATTTAACATCGCTTTGTCACAGTTCCCTTCATAAACACATAACAAACTTTCTCAATCTCTGTTAAAATCTCTTTTAAATTGTGTTTTCTTTGACCATTGTACTTGTTTTCATTGATTTGTTTTATTTTATTATTAATATTTTGTCTTCATTATATTTTATTGTCTTTTGTTATGAAACTATTTGTGTTTTATTATCCGTTATCTGTATGAACTCATGTATTTCTCCACTGCGCACCTTTGTAAAAGACAGACTCTTAATCTTCTCTGTCTAAAATTATTATAATATTTTACAAAAAACAAGCAAAAAATATCATGTTAATGTGTTGGAAACATTTGAGATATAAAGGTTTTGTGGTTCAGCGAGAAAAACATTTGCTCCTGAACTAGAAACTCCTTAAGTTTCAGTCCAGGTCTGGGCATTATATCTTTAAAATTGCGAGACAGGGCCATGGCAGAGGTCTGTGCTTCTAGTTTTGTGTATTTTTCTGCATTGATGCACCTTCCTTTGTTCATATCCTTCCTTAAAACTTAAACTTCACTCACCGTGACATCTGATCCTCAGAGTCTCACACGTCTTGTTCCCTCCATTTTCTGAAATCTCAAATCCATCTGATTCATTCTCGCTGCTCTCGAACTTCGTCTTTCTTCCGCAGCCGTTCTTCTCCTCGCACACGTCTTTCAGAAGAGCCTTGACTTTGGATTTGCTGCTGTAACACACAGCTCTAAAAAAGTTTGTCTCTGTATTGAGAAATGGCTGACTTGAAATGACTTCTCCTTCACATTTAGGGCCCCACTGGACTTTGAGGAGGTGGAGAACAGGGCGGCTGGGGCCCGAGGTGGGGCACGGCTGGGGCTTTAGTTCAGTCCTGAAGGTGATGGGGGAGTTTGTAGTTGTTGCGTTTACGACTTCTGATGTTTCCTCTGAATCTGTGGGAAGAAAAAACAGAATAAGTTTCCTGAGAATAATTCAGCAAAGTTAAAGGGACAGTAGTGCACATAACATGGAGGTCAGCCCTTTTACTGCAGCAGTGTGCCCCCCGCTACTTTCCCGTGTTGGCCCCCTCTCCTGACCTTTCACCCCTGACGCCAGACTGCGATTCGGCAAACTACAGCCGCTGCGACCCAGGCATAACAGCAGAGAGTTAGCCTTGTCCACTTAATCGTCTTGCGTTTAAGCTAACGTGCTGTTGTTTTTAGCTGACTGGCGGTGTTCTGGACGTCCCCCTCGTGTAGGCTTGGTTTTTGGGAGGCCGCTTTCAAAGTAGAGACCTGCAGCCGGCGGGAAATCCTTCGGGATCGGGCGGTATTGACTCGTGCGGGAGCGGGCGGTCAAGCTAAAACAAACCGGGTCCTGAGCGTCCTGAGAATTTTGAGTGCACGTTTATACCAGTCTTTACCCCCTTATGCGAAGGGATTTTAAGGTGTTTTAAGGTAGTTTCTCCCACGTCTTGACCAGTAGATTATTTTATTGTTAGCTTCATTACGTCTTGAATCTATAAAAAATAAAAAATAAAAATGTACGAGTTGCATTTTGCTCTTTTCTAGTGATTAAGTAGAGAATATCTGTGTACCCCACTGTACATGCAGTCGTGACTTTGACGAATGTCCTTGAACGTCACATGGATATTATTGTTACAAAGATAACGCCACCCATGCAGGGTAAGTTATAACAACGTTAAATTTAATAAATATACGTGTAATGCTCAGTTTTTAGCAGATATTCTCTACTACTTAATCGCTAGAAAAGAGCAACTCGTACATTTTCGCACATTTTTTTTTTTTTTTATAAACTCAAGATGTAACAAAACTAACAATAAAATAATCTAATCGGTTCGTCTCTTCTGTCTAAATTAACTGCGTGGTTAATCATAAAACGCAAACTGACAATATGGCTGCTACCTATAGGGCCCTGACGTGTTTTTAAAATGTGGTAATCTCAAATACATGAATTTAAATTGTATATATATGTTAATAAATGGAATGTAAAGTAATTTAACGTCAGACCTATGTGCCTTATTTCTATTTAGCTTCTCCAAACTCTGAAGTAATGCTGCCTTGCTTTGCTCCTTCAGGGCTCTGTCTGGAGAGAAGTCAAACCATAAACTGTAGCCAGCCTAAAATATTGTTCAAAAATGCTTCAGAAAACAGAAATCACATGTGTTTTGTTCAGATTTTGCTGGGAGAGGATTCCCGGACCCCCCCCCCCCCCCCCCCCCCGGCCTTGTACTGTGCCACTTATTCAGCGTCTGTTTTATGTACAAACAGTTCAGTTCCTGAGACAAACAAACGCTTTGTATTTTTATATATTTGCCTGAAAATGACACGGTTGGTTTCAAACTATGGTCACAGTTCAGGATACAAGGCAAAAGGAGAGCTTATGTTAAAGTTTCTGGTTTGAGTTGGGATTTACAAAAAATTTTTAGCCATTTGAAACCATTAAAACAAAATAATTCATCATTTTAAAGTCATTTGTTTTTTTAATTTATGGCTTCATTAGAATTTCAACCCTGAAAGTCTCGGTCTTTAGCTAAAATAATACAAGTTTATGAATTTTTATGTTAAGTGGATGTAACAGTGTTTATTGTTATAATTTTGTTAACCTTTTTGCTAGCGCTGTAATCAGAACCATAGTCAAAACCGAGACCTGTTCGAGACCACAGTAACTATTCACTTTTAACCAGGGCTTGACATTAGCACTAAGCTAACTCAAATGAGGGTAGATTTTATATTTTCAGTCTCACTATCTCCTTTGGCCACCCCCCTCTGGTGTCTGAAGTAAATTTCCCATTCATTTTTCCCATAGACTTTTGGAAAAATGCATATATTAAGAGTTTAAAAGCTCTGTGGTAACTCATGATGATAACATGAGTCATTTCTATCAAAAAGATGAACAAAAACCTGAAAATTCTGTAAAATGTGTTTGTAACTTTGCCTTTTGACAAGTTTCAGATACGTGTTTATATTGAAATTAATTGTTTTATGGTGATGAGTTACCACAGAGCTTTTAAACTCTTAATATACGCATTTTTCAAAAAGTCTTTGGGGAAAATGAACGTCACTGTTGAGCTCTATGCAGATTCTGTACAAAAAATCTAAACCTTTCCTGTGCTTATTGTCAAAAGAAATGCCAAAAAATAAAATAAATAAAAAAAATTCTAGCACATTATTTTTCCATGAAACACTATTTCGATTTACTAGATTTGATTTTTTTTTTTACCATTTACCCCATTGGAAGATAATTTTGCGCAAAATCAATATGAAAATAGCTTGCAACAAGACATAAATAACATGAAACAAGTCAAATAATCCAGCCTCATGGTAAATAATTACAATCTAGTAAAAAATGACTCAAATCAAGATCAATAATCTGAAGTCAAATCATTTTAACTAACGCCACTAATGTTTTTTTGCAGTGTACATCATGACTGAGTAAAAGTGCATCGATGAGAATGAGACCGAAAAAGTGGTACCAAGACCAAGACCAGTGTGCAACAGTAATATTAGATGTCCTCACTACAGAGCTGTGACATTAAACTCTCAGTTTTTTCCACGTTCCTCTTTTGGGTCTTGTCCCGCCAGTTGAAAACCACTGATCTAAGGCTTTATTATTATTATAAGAATCATAATACAGTGCAGCGTTTAGTCTGTAGCGTAAATTTGTCCAATCACACAGTTAATAAACAACAGAATCACTGACAGACGAAGATCCTGCCGGGACACGGCGCTGCAAAACTGCAGAGCTGCAAAACTGCAGAGCTGCAAAACTGCAGAGCTGCGACGCATATGCAGGGCAAATACAGCCTGCCCCGGCATCATGGGTGCAGGTCTGGACTCCAACAGTTTGCCGAATGTCTCTCTCTGCTCTCGCGCCAATTTCCTTATTTACTCTAGGCTCTTTAAGCTGAAAATGGCCACACACACACAAATAATAATAATAATAATAATAATAATAATAATAATAATAATAATAATAAATAAAAGAAATAAAAATTCTGCTTGGACAGTCGACTGTAGCTGACTGACCCTGAAAAATACTAAAGATACTGTTTTTAACAACTCTACGTATGTCTGCTCGAAGTTTAATTTTGACCATGTATATAATCATACATAGGTTTCGGCCCATAAATAACTCCGTACCAAACTAATAAGTCTTTAAAAAACACTTAAAAAATACTGTAAAGACAGATTTAACAACAAGGCTCTGCAGTAGCGACAACAACAGAATTTGGTAACACAACAGCTCACTCCATGAAGCATTAGCTAAGGATTAGTAACCAGTTCACCACTGAGTTATTAACATTGTTATTACTGTTTAATTCTTCTGTAATAACCTCAACCAATGCAAAATTATAAACGTTTTCATTCATTTATTCATGTTTTGGTCAAATATACTTTATTATTATTAATATTGAATTCTGTTCATTGCAAGTTTAAACAATAAACCACAAGTAGAGAAATGAGCAAAAGTACGCACACACACACACACACACACACACATGTAACATATGTAACACATGCATTTTCTTCACAAACATAAACATTTCTCTTTAAACAAAGCTGCAGGAGGAAGCTAAAGCTCATCTCCCACAGACAGCACGTTAATGAATATTCATCTAAAACAAAAACATATAATACAATATTATTAAGTAGCAGTATTAGTATTTATATTATTCTGTATTGTATCTTTTCATTACTATTGTTTTAAATATTCTTTTTAAATTGGAAGAGTGAAGTAATGAGTTTTAATTCCTCAGGGAAGCTACTCCACAGCTAACATTATAAAAATCACTGTCAGTGCAGTGTTTATAAACTATTTACTGAGTAAACTATTGTTAATTACATGTTTACTAATGTTTTATTACGGCTTTACAGTGGTGTAAGTACAGTTACTGTATCTGACGATCTATAGACGACCATCAGAGAGGAAATACTGACTGCCAACCAGAATCTCATCAAAATGAATGATATAATGTATAATAGACATAAAAACAGAAGTTATTATTTACAAACACGACCTCCAAATGGGTTTAGCTCAACATTGTTCTGAAGTGAACTTAATACCAGCTAAAAATACAGGTTACGTTTAACATAAGTTTTATTTGTCACAGTGGAATGTATTTTTGTACCTGCATCCAGTAGCAAGAGAATCAAATAAAAACATCACAAAGCACACAAGAATATCAAATAAATATACAAATAAAATATATTAATGATAAAATAAAGAATTTAAAGTGACTCTTGTGATGTTATATACAGTTCATTGTATTGTAAAGAATATTATTGCAGCAGTAACAGTAAGATACATGCAGCAGTTCAGTTTACTTCAAGGGACAAAGTTTAGTTGTTGTTTTTCAAAAACTTCAGGTCCAGGATAAAAATAACTGTGTTTTTAGTAAAAACAAGTTTACAAATGAAAATATCGTCCTGTCCTAAAGCAACTTAAAAAACAAACTTTTTATTTACAAACTACGCTAACCTACGCTAACATGTAGCCACATACTGGAGCTGTAGTCAAGACCCAGACCAAGACCCAGACCAAGACCAAGACCAAGACCCAGACCAAGACCAAGACCAAGACCAAGACCAGTCCAAGTCCAGAGTGAGGCCAAGACCAAGACAAGGCCGAGACTTTCAGGGTGCAAGACCAGGCCAAGCCCAAGCCCTGTGAATTAACTCTAAATTAATTCATGATTGATTATTTTAATGAGCAACAGAGACAGAAAGTGGTGCAATGTAACAAAGTAAAAGTACTTAAGTACAATTTTCATGTATTTGTACTTTACCTATGTAGATTTTACAAAGGGTACTTTAACTTTTACTCCACTATATTTCTGAGTTGGATTGAAGAACAAAGTTTAAAATTAAAAAATGCCATGGCCTTATCATGGATTTGCAGTAAACTTAAAAATAAAATAAAAAACGCAGTAAAGTAGCATTAGAAACGTCAAAAATACTAAAGACAGAACGCATTCCTGTAATATTCTACGACACTGGTTTGTTCATTTAATCAATAAAAACGGTACAGTTCTCCATCACGATCCCTCACATTTAACACTTTCATGAGTTGTCGAATACACGCAAAATACTTTTACTCTTTCACATTTGACAGTAAATACTTTAATATTTAACTAATACTACTAATTATATGTTCCTGTTTTTTCTGATGCAGAAAACTAATAACTCCAAAATTATGAAAAACGGCCTAGACGAGGCTAGGCCGTAAAAAAACGGTTTTAAGACTGGACTCAAGACCAAGACCAAGTATAACTGCAGCTGAGACCAAGACGAGACCAAAACCGTAAAAAAACGGCCTTAAGACTGGACTCAAGACCAAGACCAAGTAAAACTGCACTCAAGACCAAAATGAGACCAAAACCGTAAAAAAACGGTCTTAAGACTGGACCTAAGACCAAGTACAACTGCAACAGAGACCGAGACAAGGCTAGGCTGTAAAAAAAACGGTTTTAAGACTAAATTCAAGACCAAGACCAAGTACAACTGCAGCTGAGACCGAGACGAGACCAAAACCGTAAAAAAAAAAAACGGCCTTAAGACTGGACTCAAGACCAAGTAAAACTGCACTCAAGACCAAAATGAGACCAAAACCGTAAAAAAAACTGTCTTAAGACTGGACCTAAGACCAAGTAAAACTGCAGCTGCGACCGAGACAAGGCTAGGCTGTAAAAAAACGGTTTTAAGACTAAACTCAAGACCAAGACCAAGTACAACTGCAGCTGAGACCGAGACGAGGCCAAAACCGTAAAAAAAAAAACGGCCTTAAGACTGGACTCAAGACCAAGACTTTCACTTTTTTACTTGACATTCACTTTCATACGTTTTTTCTTGATATTTATTTCCATTTCCTCAGTTTTCCTCTGAGTTTCTCGCTATACACAGCCATTGCTAAAACAACCAATAATAGGACTCTGACCCAGTGGTTCTCAACTGGTGGGTAAGGACCAAAAAGTGGGTCATAGGGAAGTTGAAGTCTTCACTTTTTTTTAATCCTTAAATTTTCTTTTAACGCCATGAAATTTTGAAACAGATTTTGTGCCATAAAATTCATGGTAAAATAATTTAGAAAACTAAATTCGGTTGCTTTAAAAAAAAATGTGTCACAATAGAAAAATTTTAGATAATTTTAGGCCTCACACACCAGAAGAGTATTTTATTTTAAACAACATTTAGTTCAGATAAAATTTAAAAAAGGCTGTGAACCTACCGACGCTGAAGAGCAAAAGAGCGGAAACGGCAGCGACGAACCAGAAATCCATCGGAGAAACGTTACAAATGGAAATACTGCGTCTGAAAAAGTCGTCTTAAAAACAGGGCAGAGGTGTGTCTCTCTCCGGGACAGGGCCTGACAGAGTTTGAGTGAAGTCTGAGTGAAGTTTGTGTGAAGCTGTTGCAGAGAGTGCAGCAGGTTTCCTCAGTTCAAAGGCACAGAGACAGAGGGAGGAGAGAGGAAGAGGTGGGAGGCTGAGAAAAGAGAGTTTACAGAAAAAAACAAGAGCAAAAGTACGACAGATAATGTTTAATGTGAGTCTGGTGGAAAAATAAATAAAATGGAATCATTCAGAAGGCAGCAGCTCAGTTACTGCACAGAAAGTTCAGATGGATGTGATGAATGAAAACGCTGCTCTGTTTCCCCCTAACATTTGATTTATATTCACAGTAAATATATAAAGATATTCATAGAGAAAAATGTATACAACCTGAATTCTGGAAATGTTGAGGTGTTTTTAACCCCGTAGCACCCTCTGTTGCAAATGTGCAGGATATAATTCAAAGGTCATGGCAAAAAAGTAGGAGTCTTTTTTTTAAATGTATTAACTAATTCATGAATGCTGCTTACCAAAAATATTAACAAAGTTTTGTTCTTACCCATCCCCGTTGACTAAAATTTAGCACGGATGATTTTTTTCCAACAAATATTTCTATGTCTGGGTTCTACGGGGTTCAAATTTTAATAAAATGAAAACTAAAAGATTTTCAAATCACATGAGCCAATATTTTATTGACAATAGAACATAGAAAACATAACAAATGTTTACACTGAGAAATGTTACACTTTTATCACAAAGTAAGCTCATTTCAAAGGTGATGCCTACAGCTCTCAGTTGGGGCAGGGGCAGGTTCTTTTCAGAACAGTTAGAAGACGTCTGGGCAGTGAGGTTATGAGTTTCTGGAGTTTTGTGTTGAGTTTGGTCTCAGTTTTACCTGATCCAGGTTTCCAGATGAAGAGCATCCTAAAAGAATGTCAGATTTGGACAGGTCTGACCATAGGACACTGTCCCACTGTGAAACTGTCCATTTTAAATGAGCCTTGTCCCGGGACACGACGGCGCTTCTGGACCATGTTCACAGATGGCTTCCTTTTTGCATGACAGAGCTTTAGTTGGCTCTGCAGATGGAGGATTGTGTTACCCACAGTGGTTTCTGGAAGTATTCCTGGGCCCATTTAGTAAAGTCACTAACACAATCATGAAGCGTGACACTGGGCCCCTGAGGGCCCCAAGACCACGGCTCCAATAAAGGTCTGGGGCCCTGTCCCAGTTTCTGTGAATCTGAAGACGATGTTGTGCTCTGTAGATGAAGAGAAGTCTGTGAGGAACATTGTTTTTAAAGTTTTCCTCTTCACTCTGTCACAGATCTGAGAGCCTCTGTCCATCTTTACTTCTGACAGACTCTGCCTCTCTCACACTTCCATTTAATCCTGTTACAGACCTCAGATCAGTTACCTTCAGTAGCTGCTAGATGTTCTCCAGCTGAATCTTTTTAACATTTCTTACTTTTCCAGCCATTTGTTGCCCCGTCCCAACTGAGACCTGCAGCAGGCATCAAATCTGAAATCAGCTCATTTTGTGATAAAAGTGTAACATTTCTCAGAGTAAACATTTGTGATGTTATCTATGTTCTGTTGTCAATAAAATATTGGCTCATTTGAAAATCTTTTAGTTTTCATTTTATTCAAATTTAAAAAACGTCACAATGTTTCCAGAATTCAGGTTGTACGAGGGGTTTGTTAGAGCGACGTGACTTTGAGTTGAGTCACACAAAAAGAGGAAAGACAGCACTGGAGATGACATTTGTCGGCTGTGGGTCTGAGTACAAACCCGCACGCTGTGTTTTTACAGACGTTAAAATCAAACAGCCGCATGAAATAAAGGTTAAGGCTAAATATAAAAAATAAAAAAAATTGTTGAAACTGTTCAGAAACATCCACATACTGCTGACAGGAGACTCCACAGGTTTTTTGTG
>CM036243.1:36686987-36824487 GCA_020698575.1 Bostrychus sinensis | reverse complement strand
GTGTGTGTGTGTCTGTGTGTGTGTGTGTGTGTGTGTGTCTGTGTGTCTGTGTGTGTCTGTGTGTGTGTGTGTGTGTGTGTGTGTGTCTGTGTGTGTGTGTGTCTGTGTGTGTGTGTGTGTGTGTCTGTGTGTGTGTGTGTGTGTGTGTGTGTGTGTGTGTGTCTGTGTGTGTGTGTGTGTGTCTGTGTGTGTGTCTGTGTGTGTGTGTGTGTGTATATGTAAGTATAGATGTATGTTTTTTTTCTTGATACTATTGTTGTCATTGTTATCTTCACTGTTATTGTTGATATTTACTTTGTTTGGATAAAAACTGTATCTTGCAATATTTCAAATGCAGAAATAGAAGTAATAGAGAATAAAACCTGAAGATGTCCAGTGAAACCAGGAGGACGCAGACTTCATGTTTTATAGTTAGTTATGTTCGGTTATGTTTGATATAAAAATATAGCGGGACTTTAGTAAAGAACCACAGTGCACCAGAATAGAAAGTGTCGCCTCACTGTCGCCCCGAGGACCAACACACTACAGATTAAACATTCAATGACTGCAAAGAAGATGATTTTTTTTGGGTTACTTTGTAATTTTTGTGCATTATTAGGATTGAATTTAAGGTGAGACGCTGCAGGTGAATAGTGATTTTTTTTAAAGAGATATCAGTGTGAAACCTTTCCTGTAGATCACCGACATAGGAGAAAAATGTATTGCAAATTTTGAGTCATTTAATGTTTTCTTATGAAAATCAGGCGTTTTGAAAAAATAAAAATGGACAAATTTGCACTTTTCAAAAAATAAAATCTGAATATTTGACAATTTTTGGTTCATTTTGTCGACATGTTCGATAAAAAAGGCTTTGACAAAGAGGATTTAGTCTAAAAACTAGAAAATACTGACAACAACCTTAAAAATCTAATTTCACCAGAGTAGTAGTAGTAGTATTAGTAGTAGTAGTAGCAGTAGTAGTAGTAGTAGTAGTAGTAGCAGTAGTAGTAGTAGCAGTAGTAGTAGTAGTAGTAGTAGCAGTAGTAGTAGTAGTAGTAGTAGTAGTAGTAGTAGTAGTAGTAGTATTAGTAGTAGCAGTAGTAGTAGTAGTAGTAGTAGTAGTAGTAGTAGTAGTAGCAGTAGTAGTAGTAGTAGTAGTAGTAGTAGTAGTAGTAGTATTAGTAGTAGTAGTAGCAGTAGTAGTAGTAGTAGTAGTAGTAGTAGTAGTAGCAGTAGTAGTAGTAGTAGTAGTAGTAGTAGTAGTAGTATTAGTAGTAGTAGTAGCAGTAGTAGTAGTAGTAGTAGTAGTAGTAGTAGTAGTAGTAGCAGTAGTAGTAGTAGTAGTAGTAGTAGTAGTAGTAGTAGTATTAGTAATAGTAGTAGCAGTAGTAGTAGTAGTAGTAGTAGTAGTAGTAGTAGTAGTAGCAGTAGTAGTAGTAGTAGTAGTAGTAGCAGTAGTAGTAGTAGTAGTAGTAGTAGTAGTAGTAGTAGCAGTAGTAGCAGTAGTAGTAGTAGTAGTAGTAGTAGTAGTAGTAGTAGTAGTAGTAGTAGTAGCAGTAGTAGTAGTAGTAGTAGTAGTAGTAGTAGCAGTAGTAGCAGTAGTAGTAGTAGTAGTAGTAGTAGTAGTAGTAGTAGTAGTAGTAGTAGTAGTAAATGGTAGAAATAAAACTGTGGCACCTTGGTAGCAGCTAGTGGAGCACGTATTCTCACTTCCAAATTTTCTGTCAACCCCTTGTCTTTATCCAATGACGGCAAGAAAAAAAAATCTCAAAAAAGTGATTATGTAAATGAAGAATGTAGCTATAACTTGGGCCCTGACCCACCAGTTGAGAACCTTTGCTTTAGGTAATTACCCACTGTCTTCCCTGACGTAACACAAAACTATTACACTGCTGTGACAGTGACTTTCCGCACTCCTCTGGTCGTATTTAAATCCCCTCTGGAGGAGTGTTGGACCAGATTTCGTGTATTTTTTGTGCATTTTTTGTGCATTTTTTGTGTATTTTTTTGTGTATTTTTGTGTATTTTCGTGTATTTTTTGTGTATTTTTGTGTATTTTTTGTGTATTTTTGTGTATTTTTGTGTGTTTGTTGCAGAGCCCTGACTCACGAGTGTCGCCGGTTCACACAGAGCTTCGATTCTCAGTTTGTCTCATGCTCTGGAGTTTGGTTTACGGCACTGCGGGGGAACAAAAAACCCACTGCACTTTCACCTCCCACAGCTCTGCCCCGGGACGGCAGCAAATTCTGAGTAAGAGTAAAAAGAATAATTAGCATTTCAGAGTTAAATACTCAGCTAAGGATGGTTTTGGAAAGGAATTTTAAAGGTAATGTTGTGTATTTGTTTGTTCTGTGAATAAAAAACACAAAGTTCATGTGATAATTGAACTTTTAAGCAACTTTTTAGTAAATAAAATAAAAAAAAACAGAGGAGAAAAAGGGCTCAGAGTTTAATTCAATTCAGTTTTATTTAAATAAAAAATATAGACACAATCACATATAAACACACAATCAAATATAAACACACAATCAGATATAAACACACAATCAAATATAAACACACAATCAAATATAAACACACAATCAAATATAAACACAATCAAATATAAACACAATCAAATATAAACACACAATCACATATAAACACACAATCACATATAAACACACAATCAAATATAAACACACAATCAGATATAAACACACAATCAAATATAAACACACAATCACATATAAACACACAATCAAATATAAACACAATCAAATATAAACACAATCAAATATAAACACAATCAAATATGAACACACAATCAAATATAAACACACAATCACATATAAACACACAATCACATATAAACACAATCAAATATGAACACACAATCACATATAAACACACAATCACATATAAACACACAATCAAATATAAACACAATCAAATATAAACACACAATCAAATATGAACACACAATCAAATATAAACACACAATCAAATATAAACACACAATCAGATATGAACACACAATCAAATATAAACACAATCAAATATGAACACACAATCACATATAAACACACAATCACATATAAACACACAATCAAATATAAACACAATCAAATATGAACACACAATCAAATATAAACACACAATCAAATATAAACACACAATCAAATATAAACACAATCAAATATGAACACACAATCAAATATAAACACACAATCACATATAAACACACAATCACATATAAACACACAATCAAATATAAACACACAATCACATATAAACACACAATCAAATATAAACACACAATCACATATAAACACACAATCACATATAAACACACAATCAAATATAAACACAATCAAATATGAACACACAATCAAATATAAACACAATCAAATATGAACACACAATCAAATATAAACACACAATCAGATATAAACACACAATCAAATATTAACACACAATCAAATATAAACACAATCAGATATAAACACACAATCAAATATGAACACACAATCAAATATAAACACAATCAAATATGAACACACAATCAAATATAAACACAATCAAATATAAACACACAATCAAATATAAACACACAATCAGATATGAACACACAATCAAACATAAACACACAATCAAATATAAACACACAATCACATATAAACACACAATCAAATATAAACACAATCAAATATGAACACACAATCAAATATAAACACACAATCAAACATAAACACACAATCAAATATAAACACACAATCAAACATAAACACACAATCAAATATAAACACACAATCAGATATAAACACACAATCACATATAAACACACAATCACATATAAACACACAATCAAATATAAACACAATCAAATATGAACACACAATCAAATATAAACACACAATCAAATATAAACACACAATCAAATATAAACACACAATCAGATATAAACACACAATCAAATATAAACGCACAATCAAACAAAACACACAATCAAACAAAACACACAATCAAACAAAACACACAATCAAATATGAACACAAAATCAAACAAAACACACAATCAGATATAAACACACAAACAAAACGCACAATCAAATATAAACACACAATCAAACATAAACACACAATCAAACATAAACACACAATCAAATATAAACACACAATCAAATATAAACACACAATCAAACAAAACACACAATCAAACATAAACACACAATCAAATATGAACACACAATCAAACAAAACACACAATCAAACATAAACACACAATCAGATATAAACACACAATCAAACAAAACACACAATCAAACATAAACACACAATCAAATATGAACACACAATCAAACAAAACACACAATCAAACAAAACACACAATCAAATATAAACACACAATCAAACAAAACACACAATCAAACAAAACACACAATCAAATATAAACACACAATCAAATATAAACACACAATCAAATATAAACACACAATCAAATATAAACACACAATCAAACATAAACACACAATCAAACATAAACACACAATCAAACAAAACACACAATCAAATATAAACACACAATCAAATATAAACACACAATCAAATATAAACACACAATCAAACATAAACACACAATCAAACATAAACACACAATCAGATATAAACACACAATCAGATATAAACACACAACTAAACATAAACACACAATCAGACATAAACACACAAAGATAAACACACAATCAGATATAAACACACAATTAAACAAACACACAATCAAAGATAAACACACAATCAAACAAACACACAATCAAACAAACACACAACCAAACATAAACACACAAACATAAACACAGAATCAGATATAAACAATAACTACAGTAAAGTGAACAGTCCCAGGACGTCCCTTGTCCTTAGACCCTTCTTCTCTTTAGGAAAAACTCCTAAAAAAAACGCAGCTGTGGGGAAATTTTTTTATTAACCAGGCAGAAGTAAAAGTACTCAACAAAATGATTACTCCAGTAAAAAAGTAAAAACAAAGTACTGAATGTAAAAATGAAGTAGAAAGTACTTTTGCAAGATCCACTGTTACTAATAAATACTACTACTGCTACTAATACTACACATTTAGAGTGCTATAGACCTAAGTTAGTTAAGTTAGTAATAAAATCTGAAATACTAATGCAAACTATTAAACTAGTAAAAAAAAGCCTAAAAAAAGCAAAATATGGGACTTTAAACTCATTTGTTAAACTCATAAACACATTTTAAAGATATTGGTGAATGAAATACATTTTATTTGTGAAAAACCTTTACATTTTTAAGTAGAATTTGACGAAATGTACAAAGTTTATTTATTTATTGATACTGAGGATAATTCTCTACTCTCGGGACAATGCTTTTAAAATCTTGGGCTTGGTCTCGTCTCAGAGATTTTTTAAAACCAGACATTATTAAAGTAGATAATACTCTACTTTTGAATGTGTATAATTGTATGTATTTAATTCGTTTTCAGCACAAGAAGAACCAGAACCAAAATATTCAATAATAATCATATTTTTTTCCGCTTTCCTTTTGATTTACTCTGGATGGCTTAAATTATTTCAACATATTTAGTTATTCTCCATCTTTTAATCATCAAAGTTCAACATTTAACGCAAACTATTTTTCCCTCTTTAAAATGTAAACGTGTGTAAATGTAAACCCACAGAAACAAAACCCCCCGTTTACTTTCACCTCCTACAGCTCTGCGACGGCACGACATTAACCACTCTGACGACGTTCAGGTGAAATACTCAAAGACACATTTGTTGTAAAGGTATGGATTTATTAAATTTTACCGATATTCGACTGATCCCAAGAATATTTTGTTCAGTAAACTCAGACGCACACTCAGTTTTTTAATAATTTTAATATAATCTGAGCGATATATCTGCAGTGTAAATGTCAGGATTCATTTATTGCTAACAGTCCAGCTTTTCCCTCATGCTCAGATAAGTTTCTTGTTAAATCGTGTTTTTAGATAAGCAAGTTTTGGGGATTTTTAAAATTTTTCTGAAATATTTTGTATTTTTTACAGTGTGTTTCTTGCCATTATAATATTGTAAATACTTAAGAGTAATTTAATACAATGATATGATAATAATACTAATGTTAATGATTGTTTTTTATTGTAATAATTATCATAACTACATCATAATTATTGTAATATTTGACCTTAATCTGGAGTTTGATCATTTTTATATTGATATTTATATTGATTATGAATATTAATGCTGATAATGTAATTTATAATTTATAATTCAAGATGTAAGACTTTGTACCGTCATAAATTGTATCTGTTTTATTTTATTAATTAATATTATTTATTATTATTTTATTACTTTTATCATAACTTTTATTTTTTTATTTTCTGTTTTGTTAAAATGTTTATTTAATCAACTTTGTAACTATGTGCAATATTAAATTGTTTAACCCATTGTCCCACCATGGAGTTATATGCAAAAGAACAGCAAAATACAAACAAACAAACAAACAAACGTATTTATGTAATAACTAATAAATAATTCATAATTTACATCATCTTTATTATTATTTATGATTTTTTTCTATGTTTTCTGCTGTAAAAGTGACAGTTTAATCCAGTTTTAGCCTAATCAGGGGTTAAATTATTTTCTGACGCCGCTGTAGTTTCCTGAGCTAAAGGTTAACGCTGAGCAGAGGAGGAACTGCATTTTTTCAAAGTAATGAACTTTCAAAGTAAAATTTCTAAAATATAACTTTGTTTCCAGAAATATAATAGTATTGTTTTAGCCAATAGCATGTGGTAACATCTGCAGTACGCAGTAGTAGTAGTAAGTATTAACCTGCAGTTAAAACAAGTACTAATGAGCAGTGGTGGAAAGTAACAAAGTACTTTTACTCAGAAGTAACTCATGTCCTTCCTGACTTTTTACTTTTACTATTTTTGAGTTGTTTTTTGTTTTGTTTTTTTACTTTTTCTCAAGTAAATTTGTAAATGAGTAAAAGTATTTTCTGACCTTGATGGCAACACAGAGTAGTAGTAGAGGTAGTAGTAGTAGTAGTGTGACAGTAGTAGTTTAGTAGTAGTAGTAGTAGTAGTAGTAGTAGCAGTAGTAAAAGTAGTAGTAGTAGCAGTAGCAGTAGTAGTAGTAGTAGTAGCAGAAGCAGTAGTAGTAGTAGTATTAGTAGCAGTTGCAGTAGTAAAAGTAGTAGTAGTAGTAGCAGTAATAGTAGTAGTAGTAACAGCAGCAGTAGTAGTAGTAAAAGTAGTAGCAGTAGTAGTAGTAGTAGTAGTAGCAGTAGTAAAAGTAGTAGTAGTAGTAGTAGCAGTAAAAGTAGTAGCAGTAGTAGTAGTAGTAGTAGTAGCAGTAGTAAAAGTAGTAGTAGTAGTAGTAGCAGTAAAAGTAGTAGTAGTAGTAGTAGTAGTAGCAGTAGTAAAAGTAGTAGTAGTAGTAGTAGCAGTAAAAGTAGTAGCAGTAGTAGTAGTAGTAGTAGTAGCAGTAGTAAAAGTAGTAGTAGTAGTAGTAGCAGTAAAAGTAGTAGCAGTAGTAGTAGTAGTAGTAGTAGCAGTAGTAAAAGTAGTAGTAGTAGTAGTAGCAGTAAAAGTAGTAGCAGTAGTAGTATTAGTAGCTGTAGTATTAGTAGCTGTAGTAGCAGTAAAAGTAGTAGCAGTAGTAGTAGTAGTAGCAGTAAAAGTAGTAGTAGTAGTAGTAGTAGTAGCAGTAGTAGTAGTATTAGTAGCTGTAGCAGTAGTAAAAGTAGTAGTAGTAGTAGTAGTAGTAGTAGTAGTAGTAGTAGTATTAGTAGCTGTAGCAGTAGTAAAAGTAGTAGTAGTAGTAGTAGTAGTAGTAGTATTAGTAGCAGTAGTAGTAGTAGTATTAGTAGCTGTAGCAGTAGTAAAAGTAGTAGTAGTAGTAGTAGTATTAGTAGCTGTAGCAGTAGTAAAAGTAGTAGTAGTAGTAGTAGTAGTAGTAGTATTAGTAGCAGTAGTAGTAGTAGTATTAGTAGCTGTAGCAGTAGTAAAAGTAGTAGTAGTAGTAAAAAACGCCCTTTAACAAATAAAAGCAAACAGATACAGATAATACTTAATGTTTTTTTCTTAACATTATTTTTTGAAATCATTTACTTTTTTTTACACTTTACTATCATTCAGTCTTCAGTCTGTAAATAAACACACAGAGAGGAATTTTAAATCAACTGCATTTTATTTTTTTCACAACCCCAAAAAGCAAAAAGAAGAAAAAACAAAGAGTATTTTTTAACAATCTTACAGTCGTCGCTCCCAAGTTTCCTGTTTCCTCTGCTTTCGAGGAGGCACCGTTCCCTCCAAAATCTTTATCATTATCATCATTATTATTATTATTATTATTATTATTATTAGGCCCGAGCCCCAAGGGTGGCGCAGGGCCTATTGTGTCTGCACAGCAGTGCGCGAAGCGCACTGCCCAAAAGTGCGCGAAGCGCACAAAAACAAAGCGCGAAGCGCTTTGCCATGTACACACTCATGGCAACAAGTACTACACAAACACAAATACCTCAGGTATGGAAGCCACATACTTGTATTTGCTCAGAATGATTGGAAGTCAGTGGGCGAAGCCCACTCTTAAGTGCGCGAAGCGCACAAAAACAAAGCGCGAAGCGCTTTCCCATGTACACACTCATGGCATCCAGTCCTACACAATCATATATAGCTCAGGTATGGAAGCCACATACTTGTATTGGCTGAAAATGAATGGAAGTCAATGGGCGAAGTCCACTCAAATGTCAATGACGAGCGCGTAAGCGCTCGTCATTGACATTTGACCCCACGGTCACGTGGGGGAGCTCGAGAGCTTTCCGAAAATATATAATTTGTGTGTATAATGTAAACGGATATATTGTTTTTGCTAAAATTATTATTATTTTTATTCTTCTTTCTTTTTTTTTATTTTTCTTCTGCTCTTTGAGCGCTAATTTGACCCCCTGAACATTTGTGAAAACTCACCAAATTTTGTCCAAAATTCAGGTTTGCTGAAAAATTTTGTTTTTTTTAGGCGCCATACTTAACAATACAAAAGTGGCGCGACAGCGCCACCTACAAAATTGAAAATACATTGCACCAATGGGAGTCGGCCGAACGTAAAGTTTGTCGCAGCCCCACCAAATTTGGTACACACATTGCTGAGGTGGAGCCAAACAAAAAATATTATTATGGCCACGCCCCCTGACAAACCAGAAGTCGGTAATCTTGGATTGAAATCTGCGAAGTGCTGAGTCAGCAATTTTGCACGCGTCATACTTTTTCTATCTCCTCCTTGGGCGTTTAACGAAATGACCTCAAAATTGCTCTACATCATCTACAGAAGTGGGGCATTAAAAGTTATCCAAATTCTTCGCAAAAGTTTTACGGTTTTTGTGCGGCGCAGCCGCAAAGTTTACGAAAAAAATTTCTATTTCGCCATACTTGCAATTTGCTACAATTCGCACATTTTAACTCCAATATGGCTCAAATTTTAAACACTCATAAACCCTCCAAGCCTAAACCCATTAAATAGGAAAGAATGAAATTTGGCACGATAGCGCCCCCTATAGAATGAGACAAATATTTATATGGTCAGTAAAAAATTTTGTTTTTCAAAAATTTACGAAACTTGGCAGAAAAATACTTTATGTGACACCGATCACAAAAGCCAATGAGACCCATGTCATATTTTATACTGTGTTGTCATGGCGATGACTGAAACCTGCCATTTTATTCCAATGGGACTGAAACTAAAATTTCTATGGACAGAAAAAATTATACTTGAATGAAAATTTGTCAAATTTGGCACAAATATTCTTGATGTCATCCTGATCAAAAATTCCAATGGTACCCATGTCGTATTTGATTCGGTGTTGCCATGGCGATGGTCGAATTCTGCCATTTTATTCCAATGGGAATTCCATTCAATGCAGTTCTATGGAGTATTAGGATGCTTTTGGCAGTTTTTTTTATCAAAAGGTACCAACAAAAATTTTGGCAAAATGGTTTCTCCTCTGCCCCAGCTCCGGTTGCGGCCGGCGAGGGCCTACCAATGCCGCTTGCGGCTTTAATTATTATTATTATTAATGCTATACTATTTCAGACACATGTCCCTTGTGCTTGGTCTAAAACACTGCAACACATATTTCAGAGACAGGGCAGAGTTTGTGTTCAGTGGAAAAAACACTCGGCGGCCATTTTATTAGCTACGCCTGTTCTAAAGTAAACATCCAGTCTGGCGATAGGTCACTGTTAAAAAGTTTGACCGTCAGAATTGCGAATAAATGGGATTTAAATGGGAACAAAACAACTTAAAACTTTAATTAAACAGTTTCAGAGTCAGCGTCATGGCTAAATGAGTTGTTTCGGGGTGAATAAAGCCCTCTGTAGCGCCCTCTGGTGTATTTTGGTGAAAAAACAGTCTTGTAAGAATGGTAGCACCGACTGAGAACGCGCCACGCCCCAGTTATTCATAACAACGAGCCTGCGATGTCGTTATTTCTTAGATGTTGGGTCAATTGAACTCCTGAGTTTTTCCCATAGTGCTTTGCTCTAAAATGTAGGAAGTGCTCCATAGAGAAAAGTGCGACCAAAACGGCAACAAAACGAGCTACTTCCCCTTTAAGACTTTTTATTCCTTTTTAAAAATGACACTCAAATTCAGATTAAAAAAACATGTCATATTAGTTAGCACGTATTACTCAAATACATAATAATCTATAATATAAATAAAATTGTGCAATAGAGCCAAAGATACCAACTCCATCCACAAGGGGTCAGTATAGGAACAAATGATTAGTTTTAGTTAGGGCTGGATACTGTTCAGAGTTTTTCGATACTAGTTTTTAAACGATACCTGAGCGATACTTTTACTGCTAATTCATCTTTTACAATAATAAAACGCAATAATATTGAATAAAAGACACATTTTTGGCAAAAAAAAGTCTTAGCTGTGAGTTAAAACCAGTAGTTTGTTTGATTTATTCTGTGTCATTTATTTGATTCGTGCAAAGGAACATTAAAGGTACTGAAACTTTTTTTTTTTTGATACCAGCAGTATTGTAACTTATCTTTCAATACCACAAAAATATCATTTAACAGTACCCAGCCCTAGTTTTAGAGTATTACTTATGGATTTTGTGGCTAGAGCCTGAAGTCTGGGCACGATACCTTTACCATTGCGAGATATAGGAACAATGCCTTGGTGGTGGTTATCTGAGTTGCGTTTCTTCTGGTATTGCTAATTCACCACAGAACTGTCGCTCACTGGATATTTTCTCTCTTTTTTTTTTGCCATTTGCCGGACCATTCTCTGTAAACCCTAGAAATGGTTGAGGGTGAAAATCCCAGCAGCTCCATGCCACATTCAAAGTAAAACCTTTCTTCTTCTTTCTGACGCTTGTTTTTTTTTAACTGTGACGCATCAAGTCACTGCCATACTTTGCTTTTTAAGATATTTCCAAACAACATGCGTACCTAATAAAATGGCCGAGAGTTGACATTTGAGATTTTTTTTTTTTTTTTTTTTTTTTGCACAGTAGCGTTTTGCGTTGTAGATTAAGACTTGAAAGAACGCAGCAGGCTTTAGAAAACTTTCGTAAACTCGGTAGACCACATTTCCAGTGGTACAAGAAGGACATCTATAATAGGGAGGTATAGGCCACTTTGTATGGTTTAAATCCTTGGCCTTAGTTAATTTACATGCACAGAAAAAAAACAAAAAAAAAAACTAAAAATCTGATTTAAATTGAGTAGATGACACAAAAAAAACAAGACATTTTGATTGCTAGCTTGCACCGCAGGCCCTTAACATTTCCATTGCAGCTCTGGTTTGGCGTGGTTAGCAACGACGACAAATGCAGTGCTCCACATGAGTTTGTAGCTTTTTTTTTCTTTTTTTTTTGCAAGACGTGATGCATCTTAAGCCACGTTTCCATCGAGAGTGGTACAGGTTTGGGTCAGTGCGCCACACTCTGTTATCGGTAACCGCTCAAGAGGCTTGCACTTCCACCGAGCTGCGTGCAGAGTAACACTGTCAGCTCTGCAAGGTGCGTTTGTTGCATGGTTAAGTGTAAATTGCACTTGTTGCACCAGTTTTGTAATGTTTTGATGCAATGCAGATAAGTGTGTGTACAGGGGGGTGACCAGATTTCTAAACCCAAAAACTGGCACACTTTCTTTTTTCTTTTTTTTTTCCAGAAATCATAGCACGTTTGAACTTAAAAAGAAACTAAATTGCTGCCAAAATCTAGAAGTACATGAAGACAGGGCTTAGGTTTTGAATTCGATGGCAATTTATCAAAAAAAATGAATGATATTGTAATTAAATTTTGTGGAAAAAGTCTTTAGACAAATGTTTTTAAGTTTCTTATGCTTTTTTACTGGTTAAAAAGGGGACAACTGGGACAAGGTTTGTTGAAAACTGAGACAAATGAGCGTAAAAGTGGGACTGTCCCCATTAAAGGCTTTATTTTACGATATACTAATTTAATTTTTTAATTAAAAGTAAGCCATAATCATCACTGTTAAAATAAATAAATGCCTGAAATATTTCACTTGTGCGTGTGCAGCGGCTTGGTAATGAGGGGCCCCAGTGCACGCTTTAAAAATGGGCCCTAAAGATTTGAAGTATATTAAGCTTATGCCTCAGACGTATCAGCTGTTTTTACCGCAGTTTGTGCTACAGGTGGCATAGTTTTATTCAAATTAAATTGATATTAATTATTTTACAACTTATTCACTTAGTTTTTAATAATGATATTTAATGACACATTCAAACTTATTTAATTTAACATCTATTTATGGTCAAAATTCTATAAAAGAGTTGTGTTGCTGTTGTTTATTATTAATATGTTAAGCCCCGATGTGACCAAAAAATACAGCTTACAGCTTTTATGGGCCCCTATGCTGTACCTCCTCGGCCCTTTACTTGCTGTCTGACTTGAGAAGCTATTTAAATGTAGTTTTTATTTTTATTTTTAATGAGAATATTGGATATTAACTATATCCAATATAACTATATTTTTATTATAAACGTCTGTACAAAGCCGCAGTAAAGCAGCAGCAGCAGTGTGCATTACTCTCACAGTGAGATCAGTGTTGTAGTTTTAGCCCTCTCTGCTTCTAAACACCAGGTCTGTTGTAATTTATGCACCATACAAAGGCTGCTTTAAAGATGCAAAAGCAAACACGTGGCTAATTAGCAAACTGTACTATAGATGAGCTAATGGACTTTATTTATTCATACTTTATATACTTTATTTAACAGTCCTAGACAGAAGGTTTTTTTCTGTTTTTTCCCCAGCTCGTTTTTTTTTTAGGTGTTTTTCCTTAAGAGAAGGTCATCCTGATACTTAGTTAAGTAATTGTTTATGTTTGATTGTGTGACTAATTGTTTGTGTGTTTATGCTTTCTCCTGTAAAGTTTGAGGTGACTGCTGCTGTGATATTGCGCTATACAAATAAAATTGAATTGAATTTTTGCTGCCACCTGCTACCTTTCTCTGTGATTATTAGTGTTTTTAGCGTCTGCAGAGTCTTCCCAGTCCACAGTATTTAAGCTCCTTTCGGCGCTAGCAGTAGCATTAGCCCCAACACGAATAAATTTGACATTGTCCAAATTTAAAAACTCAAATCAATCAAATGTATTCGACTTATCTGTAAATACAGGTAGAGAAGATTTAATGTGTGCCTCTTTCCTTATTAGAGAGATTACTGGAGTTTTCATGTAAACGTCTTACTGTAAGTGATTTTAAAATTAAGTATTGACAGTAATTTACATAGAGACTGATTGAATACGGAGTAATTTAGCCAGGTTTATGAGCCTGTGCTGCTACAAACTACAAACAAACCCAGTGTTGTTAAATCCCAAGCCACATAAATGCAATGAAGTCCATTTATGTCAGTGGTTCACTTCAAAAACTGAAACTCATAAATTCAAGGAAATATTTCAAGCATTTATTCAACTTAATTGAGATGATTACGGCGAACAGTTAATGAAATATTACATAATATAACCTCGTAATCATCACAATCAAAATAATGGCATGAAATATTTCACTCTGTGTGTTTCACTTTGAACTGAACTGAAATAATTTGACTTTTCCCCAATTCTGATTTGTGGATATGCGCATTTGTGGATCTCCATTTGTCTTATAATATGACCGTTTTCTTTCCATTCATATCATTGTCAAACATTGATTAACTGTTTAACCATTCAGCAAGAAAAGCTTAGGTTCTTATTTGACATTTTCAGATGCTTGTACGCCCTTTTTGACGGTGGGAACGCCTCTAAAAGTGTGCTGTCCTGACCCGACCCAAACCAGTCCAGCCCAGAGGAACAGTGGCTAAAGAGACAGCGACTGCCAAGATCAGAAGTTGCCTGTAAAGTACTGCAGAAATAAACTGTGACTACCCCAGAATAAGAAATAAAAAACAAAAAAATGGACACAAACCAATGGTCTTTCCTATGCTGTTAACCCAACGCCCAGGATTTTCCAGGTCTACCAGGCACTCCTGATCTTAGACAGCAACAGAGACAACAAAACTTGAATGAAAAGAAAAAAAGAAGAAAACACCCCGTCGCTATTTCAGCTACAGCTCAATTCAAACTTCTAGCTGCTAGTTTGATGACCAGACTCGTCATAAAGTCGCTATAAGCTGCTTGAAAACGCCTCCTTTTTCAGTGATAGTCGTCTTTGTCATAAAAAGGACAACAGGATTTCAGAGGCTGAGGCCAGTTTAGGGTCGTTTCACTCACTTCAGTAAAGTTACAATGTTGGCACTTGAGTTAAAGGATATGTTTTGAATCAGCGGTGAGTTGCATTAAAGGTCACCTATTATGCCCGTTTACGCACACATTTGATGACGCTTTGTTCAACAGGTATTAGCGCTTTTGTTTAATATGCTTTTCGAACCCAGGGTCAGCGAGAGCCCTCTGTACATCCATAAGTCTACATAGAAAAAAAAAAACAGACCAGACCAGAAGAGAGCCCACACTGACACGAGGAGGGCATACAAAAGCACTAACCGTGACAAAACAACTGAAATCTTTAAATACATTATGTCCTATTGCAACCTAGGGCCAAAAATGCTAGCTCCAGTGGATTTTAATGTCTGTAACTTTATGTGCTTTTCTAATCTCATAGAGGGTCAAAGCTAGAATGAGTTTTCTCCACTTGGATGACTGTGCGTTCCCTTCAGGAAGGAAAAAAAGCCTTCTGCGACCAGGAGGAGCTCGGAGTAGAGCCGCTGCTCCACCACATCGAGCGGACCGGCAAAGGCTTATCTGTTTCAGAGTCTCAAGAGGCGCTTTTCCACTAGGACGGAACGGGGCAGGACGGGTTGGTTTGCGGGTGTTTCCACTTCCAAAAAAAAAAAAAAAAAGGTGTTCCCAAAAAGCGTTCCAAGCCGTTCTACTATTGGTTAAGCGTCTGGAACGGTTAGAGGTGGGTACTGCTGTGAGCTGATTGGACGAGAGAATCCTCACTCGGGCAAAAATAACAAGACAGAGAACAAAAATAAAAGAAAAAATGTTATACTTAATCAAACACGTACTTGTCCTTGTGATAAACAGCTGTATTCAGAGAGGACCAGCTAAAAATAAAGCTAGCGTACATTAGCAACAGGTGTTTCCGGTTTAGCAAAGCACAGCTCTCACTTCGAGGATAAAAAAAACTTTGTGCATATTTCAGACTGGATTAAACACGAGTTAAACTCATGTGGTTATATGTTCAGTGGTTAAAATGTGTTGAAGTGGACCAGAGAAGTGAATTTAATGCACCAAAAGCTGGTGGTAAAGTAGTCTCCTGTTTACAGAAGCTAACACAGCTTTAGCTCCGGCCTCACATAGACACACCATCCTCACACAGACTCACACCGGCCTCACACAGACACACACCGGCCTCACACAGACACACACCGGCCTCACACAGACACACACCATCCTCACACAGACACACACCATCCTCACACAGACACACACCATCCTCACACAGACACACACCGGCCTCACACAGACACACACCGGTCTCACACAGACACACACCATCCTCACACAGACACACACACCATCCTCACACAGACACACACCATCCTCACACAGACACACACCATCCTCACACAGACACACACCGGCCTCACACAGTCTCACACCATCCTCACACAGACACACACCGGCCTCACACAGTCTCACACCATCCTCACACAGTCTCACACCATCCTCACACAGTCTCACACCATCCTCACACAGTCTCACACCATCCTCACACAGACACACACCGGCCTCACACAGACACACACCATCCTCACACAGACACACACCGGCCTCACACAGTCTCACACCATCCTCACACAGACACACACCATCCTCACACAGACACACACACCGGCCTCACACAGACACACACCATCCTCACACAGACACACACCATCCTCACACAGTCTCACACCATCCTCACACAGTCTCACACCATCCTCACAGTCTCACACCATCCTCACACAGTCTCACACCATCCTCACACAGACACACACCATCCTCACACAGTCTCACACCATCCTCACACAGACACACACCATCCTCACACAGTCTCACACCATCCTCACACAGACACACACCGGCCTCACACAGACACACACCAGCCTCACACAGACACACACCGGCCTCACACAGACACACACCGGCCTCACACAGACACACACCATCCTCACACAGACACACACCGGTCATGGAAACACCAGCAGGTTTTGAGGCTTCCTGTTCCAAGGAGTCCCGTACTGACACGTCCCGTACGGTTACCCCCTAGTGGAAAATTGCATGAGGACCCTCCCTGGCCCTAGAACGCTCTGGAAGTATGGACTCTGCAGGATAAAGCTGCAGGAGGAGCTGGAGGAAGTGTCTGCTAACCTGCAGAAGTTCATGTGTCATTTATGTATTTTTGTTTTGTAAAGCTTAAAACTGCTTTTTTCTTCTCATTTTTTCTTATCAAAATAAAAAATTGTAGGCCGCAAATACGCCCACTTTGACAAGGCGCACTCCCTTAAAGCAGAATAGGTGACCTTTAATGATCTCCCAGACTTTAAAACCAACTTTAGTAATCATAAAAACACTCAGAGCGGTGTCAAATTAAATTTAGTTAAAATTTCATTGCACACATTTCCTTTGTATACAACATTATTTTCCTTTTAAACACTAATTACAAGAATTTCCCAAGAGACTATATTCAGTGATCACCGTTGTCATTGAACCCCACCTTATTATCAGTATCATTATTATTTTCACTCAACTATACAAACCACATATATTCTCACTGATAGTGTGAACTTATAGAAATAAAACTATTTTCATCTGTGATCATTGTCAAGCATCGAGTTCATGTTTAAACGAGCAAAAAATCTGAGGAGGCGGAGGAGGAGAAGGAGAGAGGATGGAAGGAGGAAGTGAGACAGACAAAACGGTGGAAAAGTGTAAACAATGCATGGGTTTGAGTGACATTAAATGACTAAGAGACTCAAGGTAAGTATCATTGTCTCTGTGGAAAGGAAACTAAACGCTGTGTGGAAGTCGGTCTACAGCAAAGTCCTGGTTTAAACCTTGTATTGTCAAGAAACCTACCACTTATTTCACTGTTACGGGGTACTACTGACTAAAACAGACATTCAGGCCTTCAGCAATCGTCTTAAATGAGCTACAAGTAAGTTTGGAGAAGCAGACAGGAGCAACACCACAGAGGCTAAACTATAAACTAGAAGTAAAGGATATTTTTAACAATATCTGCTGCTGAGAAATGTCTCATATTTTGGGTTCAGAGCCATACTGAGTTCTGAACTTACCAGAACTCGACTGAGAATAAGCAAGGTCAAACCAGGACTAAACTAAGACTAAAACCAGAATAAGACTAGGGCTAAATCAGGGCAAAACCAGGACTAAGCGGGGTCCAAACCAAGACTAAACCGACAAATAACCAGATTTAAACCAGGACAAAATCAGGTCCTGGGTGTACACAAAACCAAAAAGGTTTGTCTAGGCACAATTTTGTCCTGGATTAAACCTGGCTTAGCCTTGGTTTAAGCCTGGTTTAGTCCTTGTTTCGTCTTTATGCTCAGTTGTTAGTTGTTCTAAAATTGGCCACTTACAGCCTGCACCATTGCTCCCGTCTGCTTCTCCAAACATTGACTGTACGGCTACTTAAAGATCTCATAGACCAACTTTTATTTATTTTTTTTACAATAGCTCACCTTGCATGTATCCCACAATGCTTTTTTCCCTCTTGACATAACACAGAGCGCTCTCGACCAACGAGCAACAGTAATGACGTGGATTTAAGGACAAGGCCTTTTGATTAATCCATCTTCGAATGTTAAGTTTTAAGCTTTTTACCGACTGGGACACACAGCACCATTATCAGACGTATAGCTTGTATTAGGGCATGAGCTTATGAACTGCAAGACCTCGGAATGTGCAGCCTTTGACTTTTGTTTGCCGCCTCCAAGTGGGCAAAAATAGAACTACAACTTACAGTTTTTTAAAGGGATAGTTCAGTATTTTGTCATTTTGGATTTAACAGACTGAGTTTGGAGATGCAGACAAAAGCAATTACACAAAGTAAAAAGTAAGACGTGTCAAAATAAATACACACTTGCACTGAGAGGAATTCAGACCTGGTTTAGTCCTTGTTCAGTCTTGGTTTAGTCCAGGAGTTTCTGAAGTCGTAGAAGCCGAAGTTAGTTGTTCTAAAAGTGTGTGCCAGTGCTCCTGTCTGCTTCTCCAAACCGTACTGACAAGACTATCCCTTCACATTCAGAGCTTATGAACTGCCCCATGTCTACTCTCTCTTTTTTGCTGATCTCTGCTTCCCTCAAGTGGCCATAAAACGCAACTGCAACTGTCCGCTTCACTCTTAAAACTTTAAACTTAGCACCTGAGCAGCCAGTCACAATCAGAACATTAGCATTTTCTTGAGTGAGCACCAGTTTCTTGTCTTTTTAGTGCTACAGGTTCACACCACATCGAACAACTTTCTTTCTGTGCTAAATTAAACGTTCTTTCTTTGGTTAAAAACTAAAATAAAATGAAAATAATACATGTTTTGGATGCTATCTTAGATTATTGGCAGTATCTTTAAACCCATTGCAGTGAACTAAAAGAGTAGGAAGAGCTGATAATGGCTGCAAAATGGTGTCATGCATAATAATCTGCTGCTGAGAGTGTTTTTCTTGTGATAAACAATGAAATCCTCAGACTAGAAAGTAAGATAAAGTCTATATTTGAACAGTATATTGTTAAAAAGATATGATGGACATAGAGGGAGTGCATATGCGTTTTTAAAATGGTTTTCTGATTGCCAAATACTAAAAAAATAAAGTCATGTTTCCACTGAATGGTATGGCGTAAGGTTGGGTCAGTATGGCACGCTTTGACTTGGATTTCCACATTAGGGCTTAATATAAGAAGCAAAACATATCACCTGTTATACCAATTTATTGTCCAGCTTGTTTTTAGACGATGGGGAAGAAAATCTGAACAAGTTGGGCCATGTAGTCTTCTCAATAAATGGGAAACAAAGCATTAACCATAACAAAAGAAGAGAGCTATAGCCATAAGCTGCTGCAAAATAAAAGAGAGTTGCAGCATTTCTTAAAGTTATAGACAGACTTCTATAACAGGTGAGTTGAAAGTCAATTTTGCGCAGTGATTTGGCAGATTTTTACGTCTTTCCTGTCGTAACCAGCCACATACTGTGACTTGGGAAGACATTGTGGGTAAAGTGTCTCGTCTCGGGCCTCAAACACACCTGAGCAGATCAGAGCGTCCACACTGGCCGCCCAATAGAAAATACATCAAAATTATGTATTTATTGTATGATTTTTTTCAACTACCATGAGCGCCGCACATACTTGATGCATTTTTTTTTTGTGTTTTAAGGATTACAGGCTCTGATGGATCGAGATTTAGGATTTTCACTTTGAACTGCCATCCTCTCCGATGGGTGGGCGAACAGTTGACTCATTGCGCCTCACATTATTTCACAAAATAATAGTTTCTCATAAGACTATTTACGCTCCCCATCTTGAAATTTATACCATTGCTATTGAGTGGGGTCTAATTTTCTTCTAGGCTTGTATTTTGTTACTACAAAACCATTCTATTAAATATTTTTAAAACCGGAAACAGCCGGCTTTGGTTGAAAAAGAACATTTAGCATTGTTTCTTGGTGTAACGTGTTTATTCCAAGAACAAGACAAGCGTTTAGGTTCTGCTTCTGTTAAAGATTCTTTAACAAACGTCAGTGTTTGACTCATGGTTAACTACACCACACCGTTGTTTGTTACTTGTTTTTTTTCCCTTTAGGAACATGGAAATCCCCCTAAAAGCATGCCATACAGTCCTGGCCTGTACCATACCACTCCAACAGAAAGATGCCTAAAGGAACTTAAAATGGGACTGAAATTCGTGATGATACAGAGAGAAAGAGAGAGAGGGACCAGGAACAATGTGTTTTCACACTTACACAACGCAACCACCTGAGACTAGTGAGGGTTCGAGGGCGGAGAGAACATTTTAACAGACGTACATTAAGAGAAAGGGGGAATAGTGCAACATAGAGATAAGTAAAGCGAGAGACCTCTTGAATCAAAGAAGGAAATCTGGACAATTTTCAGGGGGAGAGTGGGAGATTGGAGCTGAGACAGTAGTGCTTTCTTTCAGGAGTATGGCTGTGGTACTCCATATCCCGGTCTGTAGATGGGTCTCCCTGTGGGCGACTGCGTGTTGGAGAAGACCGGCCCCGCTGGGTAGCTGTACCCGCCGTAGGAGTAGGAGGCCGGGTACGGTGCCGGGCCACTGGTGTGGGGGTGGCTGCTGCTGGAGGGGGTGTACTGCCCGAACGCCGAGCCTGGATGCGGGCCGGTGAAGGTGGGCTGCGTGGGGTACGGACAGCCGCCCGCGGGAGGAGCCGGCGGGGGTCCGAACGCCGGTCTGGGGCCGCCGCCGTAGCCTCCCGCCGGGGTGAAAGACGAACCGGCGCTGGGGTATGGAGGGAACTGTGCGGGAGGGTTGGACGGCCCGGAGGCTGCCGCCGCCGCTGGGACGGGGGCAGGATTCGGGGGAGAGACTGGGTAAGGAGCGTAGGGCAGCCCGGAGGAGGAGGGGGCAGGAGGAGGGGCGGGCTGCGGGGGTTTTGGGTTGAGATTGCTGTTGATGTTGTTGGAGGTGGTGGTCGTCTGCTGGCTCCAGGGAGAAGGGGCTGAGGAGGTGGAATCCTGTTTGTCAGCGCCAGACGAAGAGTTGTTTTCGCTTCTCTGACGCAGGACGTCCTGGAGCTTTTCTATCCGAACGCGTCTTTTGTGAGCGAGGGAACGCAGGGTGAGGAAACGGTCCAGGAAGGAGTCCAGTGGCAGAGAGCCCTCCAGGAACTCATCAGCGAGAGACTGGAAGAGGACGACAACATGGTTTACAACTTTACAAGAACAACGTATGCTAAACTACAGTAGAGAACTACGGAAGCAAACCTGTGTCATCAGATTTTTTATTTTTAAATGCCTTTGAATTTCTACCACTGAATATTTTAACATTGTCTTTGAATTATAGTGACTGAAATTTCAGTCTCTAAGTTTCACACATGAACACAGCTGCCCCTGGCTGCAGTAATGTTTGCTTCCACAATAGACTAATGAAGTTATACAAAAATCAAAATACTAAAACTAAACAAAAGGAGTGTTTTCTCCTTATCTCACACTCCGTCATTCTCCTACAGACACTCTACTGGTTCAGTCGCTCTGTGGGGCGACTGTAAACAGAATGTGCCAAGACATGACTATGGTGAAGATGTTAAACGTTAAATTACAAAAATTTAAGACACAATTTAAAGATTTGTATTTTTATTGTCTCGCTTGTTAAAATCACAGACAGCTTATTAAAATTTGGAAAAAACACTGAAAAACATTTAGCAAAAACATTTCAGTGTATGCATGTGCACGAATGGCAGCAAGTGCTTCCGCTACAAATGGGGCAAGTCAAACGGACATTTCATGTGAATTTTTTGAATTTTAGATTCTGAATTTGGCCAATCACATTTGAGGACTCGAAAATATATGCATCAAATTTTTAAAAGGCAAATTCTTCTGAAATTCTGGTCACTGAAAAAATGTCGTGAAAATTAGATAAGGAAATTTCAGTGACTCAATTTAAAGACTATTTTCAGAATAATTTAGAATGAAAAATATGCTTCCATGGAGTACCTTTTAATAAAATCTGTAAAAAAAAAAAATCCCCGTGTACATGTGTATATGTTGTTGTTCTAAAAAGGGAGTACCACACTTCTCTAAACCCTTGTCTTAATATAATTTGTTTGTAAACCCTACTCATTTGTTTACATGCGCTGGCTCTGAGGCTCTAGTCCTACCTTTTCTACCTGGCCATGCTCAGATTTGTGTGGCCAGCAGCGGTGCGTGCTCGTCTCTGTCTGCGAGGCTGAGAAAACTCCTCTTTCAATGCTAGTGTTTGTTTGAAGCGCAGTATTCAAAAACTCCCCATCCAAAGTTAGCCCAAACACTAAAATAAAAGTAAACACCGGCCCTTCATATGCGACAGAGCTCCTCCCGCCCGTTTCACCAGGACCATCTCAGCCCTCCCCGCTGCTGCGCCCTGGCCTGAGCATGGTCCGGGGTGACAGGACACGGGGGCCACAGCTCTGGGGCAGGTGGCAGCCAGTTACATTCAAGGTTCTGTTTAAGTAGCTACACTCGTAGTTTTTATGCTTAAAAAAAAATAACAATAAGGGCTGGGTACCATTCAAGTTTTTTAAATACCAGTACCTAAACAATACCTGGTTTTCGATAACTGAACAATACTTTTTATGATACCTGTGCTATTTTAATTCATCTTAAATAACCATAAATGTTACAAAACAAAAAGGCTAAAAGAATAGTAAGTCACTGAATGAGTTAATACATAAGTTAAATAAAGATTTCTGCTAAAAACTGTTAAAAAGTATTGTTTAAAAAAAAAAAAATCTGTGTGATGTCTGTACTTTGAAAGATCTGTATGTTTTTTGCAGTTAGGAATAGTCAGATACAGAGGGATTACTCCTGACGTCTTTTTCTGATATAGAGACAGAGACTGACCCTGCAGCCTGAGCGTGAGTCTGCCCCCTGTGTTCTGGAGGTAAATGAAGTCCTGTATCTTTCTATAAATGACGCTTAAGTTGAAAACTCCACTCAAAACATCTGCTCAAAGTAACAATGCTGTTGTGTAGCCTTCTGTAGCGCTGTCACTGGCCCTGTCAGGCACTGAAACTTGGCACCGAAAGATAACTATTTTTTTAAATACGACCCAGTACCGGAGCTTTTCAGTCAGTACCACAAAGGTATCGTTGTTCGGTACCCAGCCCTAACGACAATAGACTTTTAAACTCTGCAACAATAATATGCCTTGGGAGTAGTTAGGGTCACAATATATGGCCCTACCTAAAATATTAAGCAGCTTTTGTTACAGTGAACTGTAATGGCTTGGCATAAATGTAAAACACTCCTGAAGTGATGTGGCAAATATATGTCCATTTATAAATCCCAGAGTGTCCCTGGCTTTAGGCGTCCACCAGGAGTCCACCCATTTCTCAGCGTATGCACGTTTGATAAATGAGGGCCTACGTCTTCTATTCTATTTCTAAGAAAATAAATGTTAGAGTTTGTCCCAGGACACTGATACACAAGTGTTTCTTTTTAATGAGGTTGAATCTTGTATCAGGATAAAGTGACCTACCTCTGACTCCTCCTCGGTTTTGCTGCTCTCGGCCTGAAGTCTGGAAAACAAAGCCTCTGGAGACACTTGACCCACCATCCCGTCTGTGAGAAGACACAACACAACAAGAACAACTTAATACACACGGGACAAAAGTCATCTTTACATAATAGTTTACAGGAAAAACTGGTTCTCAGTATTAGGCCTCGGTGTGCCCTGATTCCAACCATTGCCCCTCTGCATTAGACAGGAGTTTGGATAAATGCTGCGAATACCTAAGCATACACTCACTGGCCTTACAGTGCTTCTCAATGTACCTGGAGGCGCTTTGAGACCACGCAGACCTCTGCCAAGTTATAGGTCATCTCCATCTCACAAAGATATAGAGCCCTGACCCGAACTTGAACCAAGAATCTTCTAACCACAAAGCCCTTGTTTCTCAGAATGGCAAAGAAAGCCACTTTAACCTGTGCCCTTTCTTTCAGGGTTGCCACAATGAAGGACTCTCACGGGGACTTTGGCAGGTTTTTTACATTGGGAGTCCTTCCTGATGCAACACACATTTATCCAGGCTTGGGACCGACAAATACTGTGGATGGAGTGTTTGGGAAACGTGAACTTCAAAAATAACCGGCTCCAGACAGAGAGCTACAGTTGTAATCAGAAATATTCAACACCCCTCAAAAAATATTTTAAAGGTTTTTATCAATTAAGATTTTTCAAGAACATCCTGGGACGTCCTGGATTGGCCTTAGTCTCCAGCTTTAGATCCAAAACTTGGCCCGACTTTGGTGGGATTTAAAGAAGGCAGCTGCAGCACAGAGGCCATCAAACATCACTGAGCTACAGAGGCTTTCGCAGGTAAAGAATGAGTATAGATTCCAGTCGAGAGGTGTAACGAGCTTGTTAGCAGTGACCCAAAACAAAGTGATAAAAGTGGAAGGATGCTCCACAGAGACCTGAAGCTTACTGCCCATGGGCCTGTGTTAAAAGAGTCACATTTTTAATTTCAACTTCAGAGTTAACTCAAAAAACAAAACAAAAAAAACAACACTCAGATGTCATTTATTCTCATTATCTTTCATTCACATTATTTTAATGTCTTTTGAGGTAAAGCGGTTGAACCTTTCTGATTGTAACTGTACATCCACACCAAAAATGATTATTTCATCAGACTCTTTTTCAGCTTTCCTGAAAATATAATAAAAATCCGACTATTGGATTCATTCATTGACTTTAATACGTAGTCACCCCCAAGCTACAGAATTCTGTAGCCCATAGGCTGTATTTCTTCTTAAAAACAATTAGCATTAGCTTCAAATTATTCAAATTATGAATAATCCAGATGTTCTGGCAGCTGTCGACCACTCATCCATGTGTGTAATGTCAGAGCCTGGTTAGAAATCATTAATGAGTGTATCCAAGTTTTATTTAATTTAGCAATATTGTGGTAACAGACCAAAGCGACCAACGTGGCAACCAAGTATGATGAAAAACCAACACCGGTATTAGCAGAACCTCCTTGGTGGAAGTAAATATAAAGTATATTTCTGGTACTAGCTGGGTCTAAGTGATGTAATCTGAAGTAATGTATGAAGTAATCTGCCAGTGACTGCAGGACAAAGAGACTAAAACAGACAATGCTCCTTTCACTGCCTCGACAAGACTCTGGACAATCCCACTTTGTGACATTTTGAGCCAACTGCTCCACAGTGTGACAAATGCGATGAGTCAGTGAAGTTTTGCTGCGTTCGTGTGGAGCTGGACAGATTGGACAGACATTTTTTGGACTGGACTGAAAATGCACACAACCACCTGCTCAAGATACCCAACATAAACACTTGAATATAATGCGTTTAGATAAAGGTGTTAATGTTGTATGGTAACATGGCCGGCCCCCTCAGTGACAGGTGTAATTATTTAGTGAGGCAATGTACTAGCGCTGTGATTGTCAAAACCTTTAACTGCAAGTACCACCTCAGAAAATATTTGGCTTTACAAGTATCACCTTCAACAGACAAAAAACCTAAATCTGGACTAACCCAGATCTAAACCGAGGAATAACAGCGCTCACTAACAAAGCACAAAACGGGAGGCTGACAGTCTCTGGCCGCTTAGTCCATTAATCGGTCAGTGAGGTCTTGGTTGACTAAAACTTTATTGGTTGATTAGTTGAATGAACTCTTTGCATCAACAAAGCTGGTTTAATGTATAACCTGATAACTTTTAGTTTTCACTTTATTTAAGAAAGCATAGATGATTTTAGATAGCAATATATTTTACAGCCATCTTTTCGAAATGTCTTATCTCCTAATTAATGTAAGGTCATTGTTTGTGTAAGACTCTGGTGAGTAAGTCACCACTCCCCACATATCCTTTGGACGATTTTGGTCGATTAATCATTGTACTGGGCATAAGTTTGTTCGACTAACTCTTTCTTTGGTTGACAGATCTATGTGCCAGGACTAAACCAGGACAAATCAAGAATTAAAGCAGGAATAAAACCGGTTATATTATATTATAAATATTATATTATCGGCCGATATAACCCATTAGAAAATGTTTGGTTATCGGCTGAAATCTGCTGATATAAATAGTACTATTTTTACTGTGTTCTGGAATAAGACCTGTTAACTTGCAAATGATGGCCTTCTGCTATTTGTGCAGCAGAGGGCGTGCTGCTGTTTCCAAACAATTGGGCTTTTACTCTGCAGTTCATAGGAAACAGCCTAAATCACCTTCTCATGGCCTGAAAAGCTCAAAAAGGCAATAAAAATGTTTTGCTCATTTCTCTGCCATAAAACCTCATTGAACAAAAATTCAAAATGCATTTTGTAGTTCTCCCCATGCTCTACTTGCAGAGCAAGTTTAAATGAAATTTAAGTTAAACAAATTTAGTTAAAGCTAAATAAAATAAATAAATATAATACATGAAATACATAATAATACTCTCCACATCAATGCCCATTACAACCTACAGAACAATCAGCATAAAGAACAATAAGCAGCTTTCTACAACATTTTAAAAAGATGTTTAGTCTAATAAAGTGGCCTGGGGTGTACACGACATATTCATGTAAACAAGAGCAGAAAGAAAAATGCTTTGAAATACTTTTTCTTAATGTATAACTGTATTGGCCAATGTATCGGATATCAGTATTTTTTGGTTACCTAATATTGGTACCAGCATCGGCCTCAAAAAAAACCATATCGGTCGGGTGGGGCTGCGCAGTATATGCGGTAGACGGTAGTAATGATATAAAGTTGGCCTACGGTAGAGATTTGTGCTTGACCATCCTATCGTCGATGACGTTATCGCACCTGCCTCAACATGACTGCCAGCACAGAGACAGCTGAGCATAGGGCTGTGCAAAAAATTGAATTTAAAACTGAAATTGGATAAAGAACAGGGTCGATCTCAGTGATAAGCTTAGAGTACTTTTATTCGATCTGGACACGTCTCCAGACAGTGCAGACGCAGATTACGGAGCAGCTGAGTGGTGCACACTGCCCACCTGTTACAGCCTGAGCAACAGAGAACAAGAGTCGAGTTTAGAGGAATAACCACCTAAAAGGTACTACGCATTTAAATACAAAAAAAAAAAAAAAAAAAGCATTTAAAACATGCGACGACAGCAACAACTGCAGCAACAGAACTAAAAGAGGAGCTAAGCTAATGTTAGCATTTGCTGTGCTGCACAAAAACGGCAGTCCATCCAATCGTTTTACAGCGCAATTAAACCATAGGACAAAACTATTCATATATATTTCACCCATCCTTACCCCACGGAAACGCCGCCAGAGCTAACGGGGCGCTGCGGTGCATCACGTGACGCGCTTCAGTGCTGTGTCTTGTCACTTGAAAAAGCTTCGTGATCAGCGCGGAGTTAAAAACAGGTGATTTTACTGTTAATAGTTTGACAAAATGAAAGACCTAGGTCCAGGCTGTGTGAGGACAGACAGCTCTGTAGAAACAGGCAAGAGTTTTTCCTGCTCCCATCACTGAAGCTGCAGTGAACTGGACGTTTTCAGTTGTTTAAAACTTAGAACAAATTAGCAGCTTGCCTCTTTTATTTGTTTAAATTATTACAGTTATTATTGTATAAAAAAATTAACCCTTGCAATGAAAGATTTTACATTAAATCCCTCACTGTCTTATTACATTAAAATCTAAATCTGAGGATGAATCACAGCCATGATTATCAGTTTTTAATTGTAAACATAAAATTTAATAAAAAAATTGAGATCGACCAATATGGGGAAAAAAATTGTGATTACATTTTTTGCCATATTGCCCAGCCCTAGCTTTTTATTATAATTTTTAACCTTAAACCTATACTGCGATATACCGTTACTGTGAAGGGAATCGATTTATACCGTCATATGAAATTTAGGTCATAACGCCCAGCCCTACGGTCAGGCTCTACTTGTTAAAGCCTCCCTGATTTGTGACAACAACTTGACCATTCTTTCACTGGAGCTCAGATTGGACAAAGTCTGTGCAAACCTACAGTAAAACATAAGATACCATAAAACTATTCTGGTTTAAGCAGTATGGATTCTGGAAACATGGTAAAATTGCTTGGTATTTAACATATACCATGGTTTGTTGCAAGCCTGATGTGGACCACGGGCCACAATATTACATGTTTTTTTCAGTCCTCATAAATACATTGATAAGTCAGTCTGTGAACAACAACATTACAACTTAACCCAAAAACACAGACTTTTCTAACTCCCATCACTCCTGTCCCGTACCTCTCTGGGCGCAGTGCTCTCTGTACTTGTCCTGAACCGTCTCCAGCTGCAGGTATCTGTCCACCAGCGCCTCCTTCTGGGACTCCAGGTACGGCTTCCTGTCCAGGTTCTGCTCGGCCAGACTCCTGTTCGCGGCCAGCGCCATCTCCCGCTCCAGCTGGATGTTCTGGATCTGAAATAAACAACCATTCCTTGTGTGAGAAGTCACTGGGCTGCAATAACTATGTTTAATATTGACATAATAACATAAGAGTAGCAATATTTAAACTATCAAGTGTCCATTAATGATCATTGATAAAGCAGTTGGGGCTATTGCAAAAAGAGAAAAATAGTAGGGCTGCACAATACAGAGGAAACGTGCGATATTCGATAACTATGTTGAAAATTGCGATAACGATATTACTGCGATATTTGAAAATAGAGCCTACTTTTCGAACATAGTAAGTTAAATTCACTACATTTCACAAAAATGTAAGTTCCTGTATTTACAAGTCAAAACAGCGACAAAATCAAAACTTTAGTCACTAAGCTGTGACTAAATTAATTAAATTACCACTAAAACTGGACTTTTTAAACATTTTTATTTAGTCACAACACATGTTCTTTTAAGGCTCTGGTGGAAAATGATTCTTCAGTGTAAATCTCTGTCAGATGGAAGACCACAGCGTTATTGTGATATATTTATATTATTGCGATACGGATATTACGTTTGCTGATATTGCGATAACAATAATTTTGCGATATATTGTGCAGCCCTAAAAAATAGCAATATGCACATTGGCTTCTGGATGAGTATAACTGTTCAGAACCACTTACTTCTATGTTTACTAATTTTTTTTATATCTATTTTAGTCCTGCTCTGATTGGGGATTAAGTTTGAAGTGTAGACCAGTGTTTCCCAACCAGGGGTACAGGCAACCCTAGGAGTACGTGAACACATTGCAGGTGGTACGTTACGGAGTTATTTTATAATTTATTTGGAAGATCATCAAGAAAATATTAGCTTTTTTTTCAGACTGAACTATTGAAACGTATGAAAGACAAGCTGAAGTGTCTCAGTAACAAATTTGTTCCAAAACAAGAAGGAATATTATCTGAATATTCCATTTTGTTACTTTTTTTATTTATTTATTTAAATTCAAATAGCTTTTTAATTTTTTGTTTGTGGTAAATTTAATATATGTTTACATTTTTTCCCCCCACAATTTTGATGTTTTAACGCATTTTTGTTATTTTTATATTTAAGGCAGGGAGATTATTTGTCCTGTTGTTTTTTCATCTTGAATTTAAGTTTTAAAAAATGTAGGAGAATTTGCATTTACAAAAAAATAAGTATACAATGTCTTTGCACTAATAAAGACAGAGTTTTTTATATGACCACCGCATATGAGTGAGGGGTATTCATGGTTTGATAAAAAGTCCAGCGGGTACACAAGCAGGGTAGCTCCAGGTTTTGTCTTGTGAAATTGAAGACCTTTTTAAAACTTTTTAATGCCACTTAGAACAAAATTTAATTCCAAGATTGCCAGCAAAGGAACTATAATAAAATATCAGCACTATTCTAGGGAACTCATTGGTTTTATTTTGTGCATTAAAAAAACAAAACGGAATCATAAATTTCAGTGGTAACAAAATTTACTGTATTGTGGAGATGTTTTTGCACACAGAAAATATGCCTGCAACATAACGCAACCCATAAAAAAAGAGTAGTCTTAGCTTTCAAAAACGTACTAAATAATGGCACATACAAGTGGGTGACTTTAAGATATTCATAAGTTGTTGCAAATTCACATCCAACTCGAAAGAAAAACAGACTACTGTTTTGTTACTTTCAAAGTATTGATCTAAACTATAGAACATCATTGAAAAACATGACTTAGACTGTGTCCGAACGTCCTCCCTCTGTAGTGCACTCTGTAGTGGTCACGCCATTTTGTAGTGGTGTCCGAATGTCTAATGGATACAAAATAGTGCACTCAAAATTTCCCACAATGCATTTTGAAAAGTAGTGGACAGCAATGGTCACTAGAGGTCAGTATAGACCAGAATGCTTTGCGGGTTTCGGAGGAGAACAGCGGGACCGCGACAGGTCTTTAAACTGTACACAACACGTCTGAATGAAACCAGGTAGAAACGCCTTTTTTACTTCTGTCACGTCGTAATCAGAAATAAAAAGCTCTTAAATAAACCTTTGCAGTGTAAAATTGCTAACGTTAGCTTACCCAGCGTTCAGCCTCCCCACGTAAGGCACAGAGCTGCAATAATCCAGTCCGTTTTATTCATTATAGCCATAATTTGTGTTAAATATCACACATATGACTAATATTTATCTATAAATACTAAAACATCAAGTGAGTGTGGTCGGGCTTTATCACAAAAGAACATTATCAGTGGAGTTTCGCCGAACTTTTTTTACACAGACGTCAGAGTCACATGATCACCGGTGAGGGAAAAATAGTGTGCGAGCGTCCGAATTCACAAAATGAGTGCACTATAGTCCGCTATATAGTGCTGGACTATATAGTGATTGAGGGGTTAGGGCCTAGGGATGACGTTCGGACACAGCCTTAGACATCCCAATATAAGCTAGATGAACAAAATTTAATACCTTCCCATACAATTTCATGCATTTAAGACCTTGATTTTGGCAAATTTAATACCTTTTTAATACTTTTAAGACTTTGGGGCTACCCTGACAAGTCAAAAAAGGGAACCACTGCTGTAGACAACTGCTTAGTCCTGGTTTAGTCTTGGTTTGGTCCTGACAAAGTCCTGGTTTACACCTGGATTAGACCTGGTTTTGTTTAGTGACAAGATTAGCAAAATTTAAACTGTAAAGTGTCTATGGCAATGGATAAAGCACTTGTGGAAAAAATTCACTACAGGGGATATATTATCTATCGCTTTAAGCCACCTCCAGCAGCACGTTTTACAAACTTTAAAAACATTGTAACTAAATGAAATAATAATAACTTTACTACAGCCGTAAAGAAACAGATGAAGAGACCAGCGGAGGGCAGCTCTGTGGCTCTCTTTCAAACATAACCAGATAAAAAATATTTTCACTTCCTTAAAAACTTTTTGTATGACGCCATTTTACTCCAAATTTTAAAATAAATGTCTGTGTGGAAATCAGTGGAGCTGTACACTGTTTTTTTAGATAAATGAATGAGAGCAGACTGGATGTAAAGGGCTTGTTGTTGATTGGTCCGTGCTTCCTGGAGTGGGCGGGGGTTTGTGCAACTGAGCGTTCTGAGGCCTCAGAACCTCAGTTCCAGAGAATACAGGATTACTCAAACAGGCGTGAATGAAACAGCACACAACTCCAGGTTTGTTTTTGATGAAGGAACATGGTAGAAAGCTCAAAAATATAGTAATATATCCCCTATAATACTGACATAATGACAAAACATGCTAAATTTAAGCTAACGAGTGTCTATTATAGTGTATGTGATGTCATGAATAAGGCAGTTGTAGAATCCCCCTATCCCCATCCTATCCTAACATAAGTGTGTGTTTTTATCCTCATCCAGCCAAGCTCTCTGTGGCCACTGGTTTCATTGTGAGCATTACTGTCATTTATGGACTTTAATGGATGTTACTGCTGTGTGCCTAAGTGCTTTTAAGATGGGTGGGGATGTTGTTCTGCTTTATGTAAACATACTTTATTAGATTTATTCTAAAATGTACCAATTCAACATTTTGCAATAAATCTTGTGTGTTTACATTTTTCTCACTCTGTGCCTAAAAAAAACAATAAAAACTGTTGAAAAAATAAAATAAATAAAGTAAATTAGCTAAATACCAAAGCCAGTACTGTACTATATCTGCGGTCTTCTTAAAACAACGTAAATAGCAGCTACAGAGATATTTCTTTCATCTTCGCTTGTTATCAGGCCGGCAGCTGTGTTGTAGGAAGTGAAAGAGAAGATAAGGCTTCAGCTTTCTCATGCACAGTTGCACACACACACACATTACTCTGCAGGGAAACGTCTACATCAAACAAAACCTAATGTAGAAGTTAATCACAACTGACTGTCCGGCCCAACTTCGGACACAGAAACTCTGAACTAACGCCATTTGTTTTTTAAGCAGGTTCATGCTGAAGACCTTTACATACTCCGCAAAAACAGATAAGTTTGTTCTCTCTCCCAGGGCCGTAAAGAACAAAATGATGTCTTTCTGTTCTTGCAGCTCGTTCTAGACAATTCATCTCGGCAGAACTTTTTTTCGTTGTGTGGTGTCTCTCCACCTTAAGAACAAGAGAAGAGTTCTCTGTTCTTGTGGCACATGTAACACCTTTAACCTTAAAATGTATTTATGCAAAGTAAATCAGAATTTGTGTTACATCTCACTTCCTTAAACTTTGATTATATAATGCCTCATCTATTAAAGTATATTTTTTAAATGTTTAAAATCACTGTGTTGTGTTTAAACCACATCTTTTTTTGCATTTGAAGATAGCAAATAAGACGACCAATAAACAACACTCTTTCTTGGTTAGAGATAAGTCTACATGTTCTGGCACTGGCGACACCAGCACATGGTCTAAAGATTTATTTTCATTGTGCCTTAAATCCACTACATCCTTAGTTGGGCATCACATGAACTCTCCGACAATAAAAAAGCTCACTCACCTGTCTGCATCCTATGGACTTCCTCAACCTACCTCACCCACTCTCGTCTGGATGAATCCTTACAGAGCTGATCTATGATCCTATAGATGAACTAAGGGACTAACTCCTAGAAGCATTGCCTGTCCGTCCTGGGAGAGGATCTCTCCTTCAGTTGGGCTCCATAAGGTTTCTTCTTTTTTCCTGTAGCTGTTTTTTTTTAGGAGTTTTTCCTTACCGAGAAGGAGGGTCTAAGGACAGGAGTGTCCTGGGTCTGTTTAGTTTAGTGTAGTTATTGTTTGTGTTGATTGTGTGTTAAGTCTGATTGTGTGTTTATGTTTGATCAACTGTTGTGAAGCCCTTTGAGGCGACTTTTGTTGTGATACTGGGCTGTACAAATAAATCTGAATTGAATTGAATTGAAAAGTAGAATTGAATTTTTACACAAATCATTCAATTCAATGTATGCACTAGTGTAAGTACATTCATTCTACTGAGGAGAAAAATGTATGTGGAGAAATACTTAACATAGCTTATGGACACTCAAACAGCTTTTCTGCATCGCCCTGTTATTGTTATCAGCTCACCCATGTGACAGTCTGGGCAATGAGTGTCAAAGATGAACAATGCAACCTGCAAATGCACACAGTATGTGACAGAAGCTGCCACTTTATGTATAACTGCTGCATATGAAATGATGTGAAGTGTTTTTGCACCATAAAGGATTTTTTTTATCTTATTATTGTATTCTAATAAGTGTTGTTGTCATGTCAAGACCCAAAAACCTGTCCAAGACTACAGTGAACTGAGACTCAAGACCGAGACCAATGCAAATCAAGACAAAGTCAACATCCAAACAGTGTGAATTAACACTAAATAAAAGTAAAATCAGTGGATCAGATGTATGTATACCTTTCTGGAGTTCATTTTTTTTTATATTTGTCACACTTTTGTCACACTACAATTTGGACATTTTGAATTCTTGTCATACATTACTTAACATGTTTGTTATGCTAAACTAAATACATATCTCCATTTCATTCATAATTTTACTAATATTATTGTAGAAGTCAAGTGCAATTAGAAGTGTTGTATTAGTATGTTGTTGGTATATTGTTGTATTGTCTTAAAGCTCCCCTATTCTGCCAAATCTACTTTTCTGAACTTTTAACCATGTTATAATGTTGTCTTTTCCTCAAAAACAGACCTGAAGTAGTATTTTTGATTCATTCTCACATGTTTGAGTAATCCTGTATGCTGAGGCTCTGCCCTTCTAAAGAGCTGAAAACACTCGGTCTAACAACTCTACGCGCAGGAGCACTTCATGGTTTCATGTAAACGTGAAACCAGGAAGTGCTCCTGCGCGTTTCTAAAGCCCATACGCCTTCACCAGACTTGTTCATTTCAGAGCTTAAACCTCCATCACTACAAAGCAGTCAGCTCATTCATCTATCTGTTAGCCTCATGTCGCTAATAGCTGTGTTAATAGCCATTTTATGCTCTACCCAGTCCCCATCGTTGCCAGCAGGGGGCGACAGACTCCTAATCCAAGTGTTCTCTGCAAAGTCACAGCAGCAGCTCCCCAAAAGACAATGTTTTCCATATAAACATTACTTTAAGTTATAAAACCTGAAATACTAACGTAAAGGTGTCCAAAAGAAAAACTTTTTCAGATATCCTGAAAAAAGCTGAATATAGAACCATTAAGTAAAAATATTTAACATAATGCCAACCCCCTCATGAACTGTCCCAGATCCTCATGACATATTTTATGTTTGTATTTTGTTAGTCACGCTGCAGGACGAGTTTAACATTAAAATATAAATAAAAAACTTTTCATTAAAACAACAAAGGTTTCAGAGTAGACCTTATTTTGCTGATAATAAAATTTTGAACAAGGATAAACATAATTTAGCTGATAACAAAAACATTTTGGTGTGATGTCAAGTTCCCAGTTACAGAGGGCCCTAAAACCTGACCAAACCCACAGCATGACTCTGCTCTTGTTCTGACAGCAGCAGCAGCAGCAGCAGCAACAGCAGCAGCAGCAGCAGCAGCAGTGTTTTAATGTGAAATCTAATCATTTACCTCGTCAGACTCCAGGGCCATCGCCTCCACCCTCTCTGCGTTATCCAGCAGCTCCTGGAGCTCCGATTGGCTCAGCTCCTGGAGCTTCTCCATTTGATTTGCCAGGATGGCTGCCCGTCAAAGACAAACCAGGAAATCAGACTTAAAACATTGTTTGGAAATTACTATTAACAGTTATATGCCTTATTATTAAGTCTGCTGTTTTGTCAGCTTTACATAAGGCAACTGTAGCCTGGCTCTGACTTGTAATGTTTATTACTGAAAAGAGTTATAAGACAAGTATAAAATTATTTTTTGTAGTAAACTATTAGGACTCAGGGCATACAATACTATTAAGATTCCCCACCGAAATATATTTAAAGGCACTGTAAGCGGCATGCGCTCATACTGGCTTGTAAACAGTACTGCAGTCTAAATCAAAACAAAGGTCTGTGCGTTGCCAGTCTTTCTACTTTTCTGATTGGACGATCAGCAATGAAGGGTTTTAGAACCAAAACAAAAAACGTAAACACAAACACCTTGGCCATTATGTAAAATAACTTCTAATTGTGAATAAATCAACTGTACCATTCTTATCAGTAAAACTAACATTTGACTTACACATGTGTAACTTGCCTCATATCTTAGCACGCATGTGGCAAATTTTTATGAAATATAAAAAATACATACTGCTCAGAGCACCATTAAAGTTAGAATATGCTCTGGATTTAGCTAAGAGCTGACATTGACACTGAATGCGCTTCTATAAATATAAAGACATGAGACATCTGACAGTAGGCCACAAAACAGAACAAAGTGACTTCCCAAATCTTCGTGACAGCGATGAATTAAATGTAGAATAACTTGTACTCACACGATGCTAGCAAACCAAACTCAGAGCGATCCTTTCTGGCGGTGACATCCAACACCACCTCGTTATTTATTTCCACGGAAAGGTGACGCGCACGCACCGAGGAGCTAAGACCTGCTCTCACCGCAGGAAAACGGGAAACAACCAGGCCGTAATCCACTCAGCTCCCTCGATAAGAAAACACAGATAACGCTCAGTTTCGCTCCGATCTCCACCTAACGAGCAATTCCCGCTGACGACAACAACAAGAAGAACAAGAAGAGTCGTCGCTGTGATCGCAATGTCAGGCACTTAGCCACCGTCAACTTCGAGGGGGAAGCCCAGCGAAGAGGCGACCACCAAAAATCAGGGGGACAGGAGGGACACAGCTCGGTCCTGGGCGGCCGTGGGGGAGGTCAACGCGCTCACGAAATCCTTACGCGGTCCAACGAGCGCGTACGGCTGACGGGACGTCTCAAAAAGGGGGAAATATTTGATGAAAATAGGAAAGTTTCACTCCATAGTGACAGAAACCGCCGCCATTTTGGGAAGAGTCCACTGCGGGAGATGTGTGGGGGTGGTTAACGGAAAAGCGCGGGTCGTTAATACAAAGTAGTTCGTTGAATTATACGTTTGAAAGGAAAATAACACGTTAAAACGTAACTATAGCCTGAATAATGTGATTAGGGTGGATTAATTTAACTTATGTGAGTTTTTGTAACTTGTTTTGTACAAAGGAGAATAGTGGTACGGTCCGGTGCTCAGCTGATATAAGGGAAACCCCAACGTGACGGTAATGTTCCATTTAGCAGCGCCAGAACCGAGCCCTGGCACTTCGCTCTGTCCATTTATAAAGAGAAATAACAAGCATTTTACTCTTAAATACAGACCTCTGTTTTTTTTACTAAGTTATTATAGTTTGTTGTGTGCTGAGAAAAGTTAGTGGTGGAGTGATGTGAAATGAGTCAAAGGCGTGGACAGACAGTTCTTGTTTTCCTCTGTGGTGAGTGTGGTTTGTGCTCGTCTCAGAATAGGTGCATGTTAGTTTCATTTCACTGTTAATTTTAATAAAGGCCAACACAACTGTAGAGACAAAACCAGGTCTTGACATTTCATTTTTGTGGCTAGTCTTCATCAAAGTTTGCTAGACAGTTAGTTTTTTTATTAGCCATAATTCATTTACTTACTTTTGTACGTTTATTATATAGTAAGCTTAAATAATATTGTTTTTATGTAAGGATAGGCATTTATCAAATATTTAAAAACAAGTTAACCTCAGCAAAAGATAAATGTCTGTGCATATGGCGTCACCTCTTTTAAAACATTTTTAAAACGTTATTATGTTTAATATTTTTCTTTCTTTACTCATTGCTATATACTAAAATGCATCAAAACAACATAAATTCAGGCCTAACTTCTCAAGTTAAGATGTAGCCTATGCATAAAATTCAACGTTCAAGTGGCAGTGGGAGGATTTGTGTTATTAGCCAAAAATGAAAATCTGCCTGAGCCCTGAAGATAACAATAGATTTGGTTTCAATGTTATTTCAAGTTGGCTACTTCCTACACTGTAAGAAAAAAACCTGGCAGCTGTTTTAGCCAGAATTTACTGTAAGAACAATTAAAGTATAAAGAGTTTACGGTAAATTATCTACAATGTTGTAAAATGTCAACACATGGCAGAAATAGGGTTGGAATCTTACATTGTTTTTACGTCTCACGTTGTCCTAAAGCACTTTCAGGAGATTTGTGTAAATGTTTGTGTTTCTGCAAATGTGGTGACACCTTAAAGAATGTTTATAAAAATGACTCTTTCATTGTCACGGGTAGTTTTACATTAAGTTGAGCATGTGACACTGTGTTAGGGCTGCAACTAACAATTATTTTGTTAATTGATTTATTGATTATTATTATGATTAATCTATTAATATGCACTTTAGTACTATTGCTAGTAACTTTTAATTTATTTATTTATTTATTTTTTATGTTTTATGTTTATTATGTTATCTATCTATCTAATAATCAAACAGTTAAAGTGCTGATGCTGGTGGCCTAACTGGTTAAAAACTTGTCTTTATTTCCGTTTCCGTAAAAATATTTTGGAAATACTACAAATGAATCACATTGTTTGTTTTTTTTAAAAGGCACTGTAAGCAGCATGCCCTCTGCTGGATTAAAACAGCACTGCAGTCTCAATCAAAACAATGGTCTGTTTTCTGATTGGACGATTGGTGATGCAGAGTTTTAGAACCAAAACAAAAAATGTAAACAAAAACAACTTGGCCATTATGTAAAACATTACCTCATATCTTGGCAGACGTGGGTAATTTTTATGAAATATAAAAAAAACATACTGCTCATTATACCGTCTTTAACAAAATGTACATTCTCTTTTATTGTTTCTGTGGCTTTACTGCTCTGAGTAATAAAACCTCCTCAGTTCATGACATGTTCCAGACACTATGTATAATCCAGATAATGATTAATCCATTATTAAATTAGTTGACGATTATGCCTGTAATCGATTATAATTGATTAATCTGATTAGTCAGCACTGAAGTCCTGTGTGATGCTGTTCCTCTGAGTCATGGCTAGAACTCAGTCACCTGTTTTTAACCTTAAATAAACTGTTTCCAAGTCCGTGTGATGGTTAAATGAGTGGTTGTGGGGTATTTTTTATTTATTTTTTTACTTTTTATTTGTTGGTTTTAATAAAGTGTACAACAAATATGCACACAAAATAAGACGTAAAAAGAAACATAAAAAGTAACATGGGGCACTGTTGAAAATACAAAATTGACAGACCACATGGAATATGTGCTTAAGCTTCCTTTTGCTTAAAAGCAAACCATTTAGCCCAGCGCTTTGAAAAAAGATGTCCTTTAATCCGTAGATAATAAGTCAGTTTTTCCATAGTGTAGATTTCCTCCACACTTTCTTGCCACTGGTCCGAATGAAGAGGGTCACATTTATGCCAACTCCTTGTGATAGTCTTTTTGTAGGCGATTATCAGTATTCTAAAGAGATAGCTGTCCTCTTTTTCAATCACATCTCCAGGTAACAATCCTAAGAATCTTGGGATCTTTAGGGATGGTATAGCCCATAATAGATTCAATTATTTTAAAAACACTGTTCAAGAATGACTGTAAATTTGTACATGTCCAAAAAATGTGTGAATGGTTGACATTTGCACAGCCACACTGCCTCCAGCAGAATTGCAGTTGCCCTTGTAGTTTATTAATGATTTGTGGTGTAATAAAGAATCTAAATAGATTCTTCCATCTGAATTCCCTCCATCTTTTGGAGCCAGTAGACATTCGCTGTGTGTCACACGTTGCATACCATTCACTCTCTGACAACACAATATTTAGCTCCTTTTCCCATTTCAATTTGACATAAAGAGTGTTGTTACCATTTCGTTTCTGCAGTCCTTTATACAATTTAGAAACAGTCTTGCCTGGTAGATGTTTATAAGCATCTGTAAATACTTTTATTAAGTCAACCATTAGGAGAAATACCTTTTGTAGAAATGACGTACTTGTAGATATCTAAACAAGTCCCTGTTTTCTAAGTTGAATTCTGTTTTCAGTTTTTCAAACGACTTCATGGTATTGCCCTCTACATATAAGCATAAAGCCTTCAGACCTGGTTGTGGGTTATTTTAAACAATTTCAATGATCTTACTATTTTTGTCTATCAAATGAAACTTGGACTCTGAAGCCTTTGAACAAATAAAGTGACAAAATGAGAGCAACATCCACGTAGCACACATCTTTAAACTGTTTATTACAACGAGACAGTGCACACTTAAAGAAGACATCGTGTTCACGCGTGTATTTATAAAAGACATTTATCAAAAACACAAAAAATCATTAACACACTGTGACAAGCTGTCTGTAAAAACAACACAAAACAAAAAAAAAAGACTCAATAGTTTATATGATACATTTAAACGCTTTAAAACAAAATGCTATGCATGTTCTTCACATACGACAGGAGACAGATGTACATCTGTTTAGGCAAATGAATGTGACTGTGACTTAAGCTTTGAATACCTTAAAAACAGAGGGATAATGGGTAATATAAACTACTAACGAGCCTGGACAGTCAGACTAACTCTTTTCCTTTTCTATACACAGAAGTTGGTTTGAGTTTCATTTCTGTGGCGGAACAATGCCAGGCGAAGTAACCAATCAGAGAAAGGAAGGGTAAGCAGAGTGCAGCTGACCTGTATCCAAAACAAACATGGAGCTTATGAAGAATTGTTGCCGTTTTTGTCATAAAACACCAGAATACGGCGTATTCTGGGCAGGGACAGCAGCAGAAGTCAGTTGTGCAAAGAGTTGTGGGGAAAGTGGGTTTGTTTGAATGTGGGGGTTACGTGGGACGTCAGAGGGACTTTACTGTTGTTAAAATGGAAACAAGACGAAGAAAAAAGTCCCACAGAGGACTGAACAACAACGAGGACTTCAGCAGAACCAACAGGTGACGAAGGAAAGCACTAAACGCTGTTAATCAGCTCAGAGAAGTTAATAAATTAGCTCTGTATAAGCCACGGCCATCTTGGTTATTTCTAAAAGGAGATTATCTTCTGTATTTATAAGACGCGCTGCAGATAAACGACTGTGATAGGTCAGGTCCAAATCGACTGAGGGGAAACATCTCTCTGTGGCTGAGGAACCAGGCTCTCCACTTTGGAAAATAACGCATAAACTACAGAGTAATAGTAATAAGTAACATTTACTTGAGTAACTTTTTGAGTAACCAAACTTCTAAGAGTAGTTTTATTACAACCAGTGATGGAAGACAGACTTTATTTCTTTACTTAAAGGTACTGTAAGCAGCATGCCCTCTACTGGTTTAAAACGGTACTGCAGTCTAAATCAAAACAACGTTCTCTTTTCTGATTGGACGATCAGTGATGCAGTTTTAGAACCCAAACAAAAAATGTAAACAAAAACAACTTGGCCATTATGTAAAATATCTTTTTAATTGTTAATAACTCATCTGTACCATTGTTATCAGTAAAACTAATATTTAATTTAATGTGTACTTCATAGCTTGACATGTGGGTAATTTTTATGAAATATAAAAAATAATATACTTTTCATAGCACCTTTAAGTAAAAATACAGATAAAGGAGCAAAACTTTGAAAGTATTAGGGCTGCACAATATATCACAAAATTATCGTTAGCGCAATATCAGCAAACGCAATAACGCTGTGGTCTTCCATCTGACAGAGATTTACACTGAAGAATCATTTTCCACCAGAGCCTTAAAAGAACATGTGTTGTGACTAAATAAAAATGTTTAAACAATTCAGTTTTAGTGGTAATTTAATTCATTTAGTCACAGCTTAGCCTTGTTTTATTCCTTTTCAAATATCGCAATAATATCGTTATCGCAATTTTCAACCTCGTTATCGAATATCGCATGTTTTCTCCATATCGTGCAGCACTAAAAAGTATCACATAAAAATTTGTAATTAAGTAAAAGTATAAAAGTGCTTACTTTCAAATGTATTTGTGAGTAAAAAAGTAAAAGTATTTCGCACAGATTTAAAAACTAATAAATGTGGGGTTTTTTGGTGTAAACTAAAGGTTAACCTGAGCAACAGAAAAAACTCAATCTGTAGTGAGGTTTTTCTGAAGAGTACTACTTTACTGCATCTTTTATACTGAAGTACTGCGTCTACAATGGCGATGCAGCAAAAACTAATGATTTTAAACAGAAATTACTCAAGTACAGATGTGACATGAAAATTGTACTTAAGTAAATTAACTGAGTACTTTTACTTCGTTACATTCCACCACTGATCACGTCATACTTTTCACTTCTGCTTTCTATCACAGTGAAGCCAAATGTCAGTCAGTGGCCCTCCAGTGGTGCCAGGGCCAGTGGTTCTCAACTGAGCCACTGTGGGACCCCAAAAAAAAAAAAAAAAAAAAATCTGTTCCACCATTTTATGTAATTAAAACAACATTCAGTCTTTAAATAAGCCGAACATTTAACCATATCCAAGCTCCCCGCGACCCACAGTTGACTTTTACTGTCTCTGAAGTATTTGCAGTAGTTTAACTCTAGTACTTTCTTGCCATTGTGTCATTAACGCAGAGATTTACATACAGATTATCCTCTCCTGAGCTCTTTGAGGGAGAGTGCAGACAGGACGCCGTTCAGGACGATGGCTCCGCTGTCGTAGACCAGCAGCAGGACCAGCACAACCATAGAGTATTTCTGTGGACAGGAACAAGACAGCAACAGTTAATATTAAAACCTCTTCCTCTTCCTCTTCCTCTGGTCTGTTCCCATTCAGAGGACGCCACTGTGAATCCTCTGCCTCCGTCTTTAACCCTCTCCTCCTCTGCGTCCTCTTCTCTCACACAAACTAACTTCATGTCCTCTGTTACTACGTCCAGAAACCGTACAGCAGTGGGCCTCAAAATGAGTTTAATTTAGAGACTGTTTATTTCCATTTTTAGTCCTGAATTAGTCCTACTTTTGGTCAGGTTTAGCTGTGGGTTAGACCTGGTTTAGTCCTGGTTTAGACCTGGTTTAGTCCTAGATTAGGCCTGATTTAGACCTGGATTAGGCCTGGTTTAGTCCTGTTTTAGACCTAGTTTAGTCTTGGTTTAGTCCTGGATTAGGCCTGGTTTAGAATTAGTTTAATCCTGGTTTAGACCTAGTTTAGTCCTGGTTTAGACCTAGTTTAGTCCTGGTTTAGTCCTGGTTTAGACCTAGTTTAGTCCTGGTTTAGTCCTGGTTTAGACCTAGTTTAGTCCTGGTTTAGTCCTGGTTTAGACCTAGTTTAGTCCTGGTTTAGACCTGGTTTAGTCCTGGATTAGGCCTGGTTTAGAATTAGTTTAATCCTGGTTTAGACCTAGTTTAGTCCTGGTTTAGTCCTGGTTTAGACCTAGTTTAGTCCTGGTTTAGACCTGGTTTAGTCCAGGATTAGTCCTTGTTTAGACCCGGTTTATTCCTGCTTTAGTCCTTGTTTAGACCTGGTTTAGACCTAGTTTAGTCCTGGTTTAGTCCTGTTTTAGACCTAGTTTAGTCTTGGTTTAGACCTGGTTTAGTCCTGGATTAGGCCTGGTTTAGACCTGGATTAGGCCTGGTTTAGTCCTGTTTTAGACCTAGTTTAGTCTTGGTTTAGACCTGGTTTAGTCCTGGATTAGGCCTGGTTTAGAATTAGTTTAATCCTGGTTTAGACCTAGTTTAGTCCTGGTTTAGTCCTGGTTTAGACCTAGTTTAGTCCTGGTTTAGTCCTGGTTTAGACCTAGTTTAGTCCTGGTTTAGACCTGGTTTAGTCCTGGATTAGGCCTGGTTTAGAATTAGTTTAATCCTGGTTTAGACCTAGTTTAGTCCTGGTTTAGACCTAGTTTAGTCCTGGCTTAGACCTGGTTTAGACCTGGTTTAGTCCTGGATTAGGCCTGGTTTAGTCCAGGATTAGTCCTTGTTTAGACCCGGTTTATTCCTGCTTTAGTCCTTGTTTAGACCTGGTTTAGACCTAGTTTAGTCCTGGTTTAGACCTGGTTTAGTCCAGGATTAGTCCTTGTTTAGACCTGGTTTAGACCTAGTTTAGTCCTGGTTTAGTCCTGTTTTAGACCTAGTTTAGTCTTGGTTTAGACCTGGTTTAGTCCTGGATTAGGCCTGGTTTAGACCTGGATTAGGCCTGGTTTAGTCCTGTTTTAGACCTAGTTTAGTCTTGGTTTAGACCTGGTTTAGTCCTGGATTAGGCCTGGTTTAGACCTGGATTAGGCCTGGTTTAGTCCTGTTTTAGACCTAGTTTAGTCTTGGTTTAGACCTGGTTTAGTCCTGGATTAGGCCTGGTTTAGACCTGGATTAGGCCTGGTTTAGTCCTGTTTTAGACCTAGTTTAGTCTTGGTTTAGACCTGGTTTAGTCCTGGATTAGGCCTGGTTTAGTCCAGGATTAGTCCTAGTTTAGACCTGGTTTAGACCTGGTTTAGTCCTGGTTTAGACCTAGTTTAGTCCTGGTTTAGTCCTGGTTTAGTCCTGGTTTAGTCCTGGTTTAGACCTGGTTTAGACCTGGTTCAGACCTGGTTTAGTCCTGGTTTAGTCCTGGTTTAGACCTGGTCTAGTCCTGGTTCAGACCTGGTTTAGTCCTGGTTTAGTCCTGGTTTAGTCCTGGTTTAGACCTGGTTTAGTCCTGGTTTAGACCTGGTTTAGTTCTGGTTTAGTCCTGGTTTAGACCTGGTTTAGTCCTGGTTTAGACCTGGTTTAGACCTGGTTTAGTCCTGGTTTAGACCTAGTTTAGTCCTGGTTTAGACCTAGTTTAGTCCTGGTTTAGACCTGGTTTAGACCTGGTTTAGTCCTGGTTTAGTCCTGGTTTAGTCCTGGTTTAGACCTGGTTTAGACCTGGTTTAGACCTGGTTCAGACCTGGTTTAGTCCTGGTTTAGTCCTCGTTTAGTCCTGGTTTAGACCTGGTTTAGACCTGGTTTAGACCTGGTTTAGTCCTGGTTTAGTCCTGGTTTAGACCTGGTTTAGTCCTGGTTTAGTTCTGGTTTACTCCTGGTTTAGACCTGGTTTAGACCTGGTTTAGACCTGGTTCAGACCTGGTTTAGTCCTGGTTTAGTCCTCGTTTAGTCCTGGTTTAGACCTGGTTTAGTCCTGGTTTAGTCCTGGTTTAGACCTGGTTTAGACCTGGTTTAGACCTGGTTTAGTCCTGGTTTAGTCCTCGTTTAGTCCTGGTTTAGACCTGGTTTAGACCTGGTTTAGTCCTGGTTTAGTCCTGGTTTAGTCCTCGTTTAGTCCTGGTTTAGTCCTGGTTTAGACCTGGTTTAGACCTGGTTCAGACCTGGTTTAGTCCTGGTTTAGTCCTGGTTTAGTCCTGGTTTAGACCTGGTTTAGACCTGGTTTAGTCCTGGTTTAGTCCTGGTTCAGACCTGGTTTAGTCCTGGTTCAGACCTGGTTTAGACCTGGTTCAGACCTGGTTTAGTCCTGGTTTAGTCCTGGTTTAGTCCTGGTTTAGACCTGGTTTAGACCTGGTTTAGACTTGGTTTAGTCCTGGTATAGTCCTCGTTTAGTCCTGGTTTAGACCTGGTTTAGACCTGGTTTAGTCCTGGTTTAGACCTGGTTTAGACCTGGTTTAGTCCTGGTTTAGTCCTGGTTTAGACCTGGTTTAGACCTGGTTTAGTCCTGGTTTAGACCTGGTTTAGTCCTGGTTTAGTCCTGGTTTAGACCTGGTTTAGTCCTGGTTTAGACCTGCTTTAGACCTGGTTTAGTCCTGGTTTAGACCTGGTTTAGACCTGGTTTAGACCTGGTTTAGTCCTGGTTTAGACCTGGTTTAGACCTGGTTTAGTCCTGGTTTAGACCTGGTTTAGACCTGGTTTAGTCCTGGTTTAGTCCTGGTTTAGTCCTGGTTTAGACCTGGTTTAGACCTGGTTTAGACCTGGTTTAGTCCTGGTTTAGACCTGGTTTAGTCCTGGTTTAGTCCTGGTTTAGTCCTGGTTTAGACCTGCTTTAGACCTGGTTTAGTCCTGGTTTAGACCTGGTTTAGTCCTGGTTTAGACCTGGTTTAGACCTGGTTTAGTCCTGGTTTAGACCTGGTTTAGTCCTGGTTCAGACCTGGTTTAGTCCTGGTTTAGTCCTGGTTTAGACCTGGTTTAGACCTGGTTTAGTCCTGGTTTAGACCTGGTTTAGTCCTGGTTTAGACCTGGTTTAGACCTGGTTTAGTCCTGGTTTAGTCAGACTCACCATGACATAGCTCGCTGCACACTCTATTCTCTCGTGTGGGTAGTCACACAGCTGTGGACTCTGAATACTGTTGATGCTCACACAGTAAAGACAGAATGCTATTAGCGCCCCCAGCAGGCTGACAGCGTTACTGCAAACACATCCCTGGAGCTGGGACAAAGGGGAGAAAAACACCACTGTTACCACAATAATACACCATTATAATAACAGTACAGCGGTGTTATAAAGTTACCAAATATCTGTTGGGGTTGCGCTCATTGGCCATCACTAAAGATCCCCCAGTCATAATCTGAAAAAAAAAAAAAAAAACACAATTTAATAAGTGTAGTTCCCCTCTTTATCCACTGAGGGGCGTCCTAATGCAAAAAAAAAAAAGTCTCAACAAGCTTTAAAGGAAAAAAAATTCAAGTATTTTAAAAAGAGGTAGAAGGTAATCGTCAGCACAGTCTCAGTTTGGAGAAGCAGACGGGAGCGACACAAAACTAACTTCAGCTTCTACAAAAACTCCTCTCAGTGCAAGTGACATTTACAGACTTTTATTTACAGTGGTGGAACATAACAAAGTAAAAGTACATAGTTGCTTGAGTAAATTTTACAAGGGGTACTTTTACTTTACTATTATTTTAGAGCAAGTATCTGTACTTTTTACTCCACTTGAAGTACAAAGTATTTTGAGTTTAGTTCATTGGGTTTTGCTGCATCGTCGTTGTAGACACAGTACTCTGTATAAATGATGCAGTAAAGTAGTATTCATTCATTCATCGTCTTCCGCTTATTCCCGTTAAGCCTGGTTCACACGGCAAGACAATTATGCCGATTTTTGACCCGATTCTCCCCTTCTGACGATCTTAAGAGTTAGTCCACAGTCCACAAACCATAGCAACTGCTTCTTCGCCGTCCGCCATGTTTGTGTACGCCGAAGTCACGTTTAATCTTGCGAGATTTCCCGTCTGACCTGGGAATGTTGGTGAGTGAAATCTGTTGGTGTGTGGTGTGTTGTCTTTGCCACACACTGTAGAACCAAACCTGTGATAGCTTTCACTTTTTATCGCCGTGTGTGGCGTCTCCCAGGTTTTGAAATTCTTCCGACAAGTTCAAGATCTCGCCGTGTGAACCTGGCGTTAGGGGTCGCGGGTTCTGGAGCCTGTCCCAGTAACTTTGGGCCTAAGCCGGGGTACATCCAGACGAACACAGACAGACAACCATTCACTCTCACATTCATTCACTAGGGGCAATTTAGAGTCACCAGTTCACCAACACATGCATGTGTTTGGACGGTGGGAGGAAGCCGGAGAGCGCTCCTGTCTGTTCCTCCAGACTGGGTGGGTGAGCACAGTTTCCTCCATAATAAACTAAAATACACACCAGTATTCCCATGATCAGAGGCAGGACGTAGATCCTGGGCATGCTCTCCGTCCCGGTGTAGGCCAGGGGCAGGGCCAGGATCACTTGGAAAAGACCGAACATGATGGTGACCATCTGCGGGGACAGACGGGAGACCGTGAGGAGACATTTTAATAAACACAGCAGTACGCCTCTGAACAAAATGGAAAAAAAAACATCTATTCCTCTTTGTGAGACAGACTTCCGTTAACTACACCTGGGGCAGTCCTCAAACCTAAAGACACAGGGATAACCAAATCTAATCTTACTTTACACCAGTGGTTCTCAAACTGTGGCGGTCTGCAGTTCAAGTCCTGATTTAGCTTCATTTAAAGTAGAGCTGGGTATGGTTCAGATTTTTTCAATACCAGTTCTTAAACGACACCTGGTTTTCGATACCAGTGCCTCGGTGATACTTTCTCTGACGCCTATGGTGAGCTCATTCATCTTCTACAATCATAAAACACAATAATATTGAATAAAAGACCCATTTTTGGAGCTAAATACTTAGCTGTAAGTTAAAACCAACAGTTTGTTTGATTTATTCTGTGTTATTTTATTTGATTCGTACAAAGGAACATTAAAGGACCCACTGGGTTTTGAAACTTGGTATTGAATGAAACCAGTAGTATCGTGATTTTTCTTTCAATACCACTAAAGTATCATCTAACAGTACCCAACCCTAATTTACAGCCAGTTTATCCCTGTTTTAGTCCTGGTCTGCATGGGGCTTAGATTTTAAGTTTATACCACTTCTTATAGTCCTGGTTTAGACCTAGTTTAGGCCTGGTTTAGTCATTGTTTTAGCCTTATTTGGTAACGTATTTTTCTCTGCAAATATTTTTAAACCCTAGTGTTAGACCTTGTTTAGTCGAGATTAATTCAAGCCGGTAAATGAAAAGCCCAGTATTTTCTGTGGCTGTACTTCGTCTGAAAGTTTGAGACTCACTGCTTTACATCATGCGGTGTTAGTGACGTCATATATATTGAGGCCAATATATCGGGCCGATTTTTGCCTTTTTTTAGCCAATCAGCCGATTCTTGCACTTTAATGCCGATTTTTGGTCAGGCGCGTGTCCTGGCAACCATGTGACTGAAGGACCCCAGCTTCCCAAACCATCTTGTAGCAGTTTGAGCTCTTACTCTGTAGTTCATAGGAAACATCCAAAATCGCTTTATCTCAGCCTGAAAAACTCAAAACAGCAATAAAAATATTTTACTCATTTCTCTGTAACAGAACCTCATAGAACAAAAAAATCCAAATACATTTTATAGCTCCCCCTAAGCTCTACCTGCACTGAGAGTTTACTGGTTTTCTCAAAAAAATGTGACTGTTTTCACTGTCACATTCACATTTGTTTGTGTTGTAATTAAGTTTCACTACGACAGATGGCTCTGTGATATGTATATTTGTTTCATAAAATTAAGAAAATTGAGTTTACATATAAGCCCCAAAAATTGGCAGTGTTTATCGGCCATTGGCTGCTCTGAATTTTAAAAACTGGCATCGGCCACAGAAAAACCTGTATCTGTCAACCTCTAATGCAAACTCAATTTATTATTCTGCCTAATCATCTTTTCCTGTCTTTTACCCATGTTATAATGTTATCTCCTCCTCAAAAACAGACCTGGAGTAGTTTCATTCACACGTTTGAGTAATCCTGTATGCTGAGGCGCTGTCCTTCCCAAGAGCTGAAAACGCTTGGTCTCACTGCTCTTGTAGAAACATGAAACCAGGAAGTGCTCCTGAGCGTTTCTAAAGCCCATACATCGTCACCGGACTCATTCTGATCATTTCAGCCTTAAACCTCTGTCACTACGAAGCACTCAGCTCATTTATCTGTTAGCCTCATGTTGCTAATAGCCATGCTAAATAGCCAGTCATCAAACACCTGATCCGTTAAGAGGTTTTCCACATATACATTATTTTAGGTTATAAAATGTGATGTGTTTCATGGGAGCTTTAGAGGATTCCTCAACTTACGGCCGCACTCTCCAGGTCGAACCATGACGCCAGCCGCTGTGACATGGAGAGGGCAGGAGGTGGCGCTGTCTCCGCAGAAGGCATGGTGCTGCAGATAAAGGCAGATAAACAGAAGTCAGACGACAGTTGTAACAGTGGCGTGAGCTGACTCAGCAGACAGCAGTGATTTCCTCAGCATAACTTCCTGAAATAAATCAGAACAGACGGATTTGTGTAATGTTTTTGTCACCACACTGAGTAAAAACATGATCTGAAACTGCTCACTGTGCAGTTTTAACTGTTCGTACAGCTCTTGCATAAAATCTGGATTTGTTCAGTCAAGAGAAATTAAACCGTCAGTGGTTTTTACTTAGTGTGAAATAAATCGTCCAGTTTGTTTTGGAAGGGAGACAGCTATTGATGGGAACTTGTTCACTACAGCAGGCAACTTCTAGTTTAGTCCTGGTTTAGTCCTGGTTTAGAACTGGCTTAGTCCTGTTTAGTACTAGTTTAGTCTTGGTTTAGTGCAGCTTTAGACATGGTTTTAGTTTAGTCCTGGTTTAAACCTGGTTTAATCCTAATTTAGCCCTGGTTTAGTTCAGCTTTAGACCTGGTTTACGTTTAGTCTTGGTTTAGTCCTGCTTTAAAGCTAGTTTAGGCCTGGTTTAATCCTGGTTTAATCCTGGTTTAGTACTAGTTTAGTACTGGTTTAGTCCAGCTTTAGACCTGGTTTAAGTTTAGTTTAAACTTGGTTTAATCCTAGTTTTGGTCTAATCCCTCTTTTGGTCCTGTTTTAGCCCTGGTTTAGGCACAGTTTAGTCCTTATTTAGTAATGCAGTCCTGGTTTAGTCCTGGTTTAGTCCTGGTTTAGTTTTGGTTTAGTCCTGGTTTAGTCCTGGTTTAGTCCTGGTTTAGTCCTGGTTTAGTTTTGGTTTAGTCCTGGTTTAGTCCTGGTTTAGTCTTAGTTTAGTCCTGGTTTAGTCCTGGTTTAGTCTTGGTCCAGGCTCATTTTAGTCCATTTTAAAACCGGTCCTTGATGAGCCTGATTCCCTGTGAGGTGGTACTTTTGTGGAGTAAGTAAAGTAAAGTATGTAAAGTACTAAAGTATGTAAAGTAGTAAAGTAAGTAAAGTACTAAAGTATGTAAAGTACTAAAGTTAGTAAAGTACTAAAGTATGTAAAGTAGTAAAGTATGTAAAGTAGTAAAGTAAGTAAAGTACTAAAGTATGTAAAGTAGTAAAGTATGTAAAGTAGTAAAGTAAGTAAAATAGTAAAGTATGCAAAGTACTAAAGTATGTAAAGTACTAAAGTATGTAAAGTAGTAAAGTAAGTAAAGTAGTAAAGTATGTAAAGTACTAAAGTAGTAAAGTAAGTAAAGTACTAAAGTAAGTAAAGTAGTAAAGTATGTAAAGTAGTAAAGTATGTAAAGTAAGTAAAGTACTAAAGTATGTAAAGTAGTAAAGTATGTAAAGTAGTAAAGTAAGTAAAGTACTAAAGTAAGTAAAGTAGTAAAGTATGTAAAGTAGTAAAGTATGTAAAGTAGTAAAGTAAGTAAAGTAGTAAAGTATGTAAAGTAGTAAAGTATGTAAAGTAGTAAAGTAAGTAAAGTAGTAAAGTATGTAAAGTAGTAAAGTATGTAAAGTACTAAAGTATGTAAAGTAGTAAAGTTAGTAAAGTAGTAAAGTATGTAAAGTACTAAAGTATGTAAAGTAGTAAAGTAAGTAAAATAGTAAAGTATGTAAAGTAGTAAAGTATGTAAAGTAGTAAAGTAAGTAAAGTAGTAAAGTATGTAAAGTAGTAAAGTACGTAAAGTACTAAAGTATGTAAAGTAGTAAAGTAAGTAAAGTAGTAAAGTATGTAAAGTACTAAAGTATGTAAAGTAGTAAAGTAAGTAAAATAGTAAAGTATGTAAAGTAGTAAAGTATGTAAAGTAGTAAAGTAAGTAAAGTAGTAAAGTAGTAAAGTACTAAAGTTAGTAAAGTAGTAAAGTAAGTAAAGTAGTAAAGTAGTAAAGTAAGTAAAGTAGTAAAGTAAGTAAAGTAGTAAAGTATGTAAAGTAGTAAAGTATGTAAAGTACTAAAGTATGTAAAGTAGTAAAGTAAGTAAAGTAGTAAAGTAAGTAAAGTACTAAAGTTAGTAAAGTACTAAAGTATGTAAAGTAGTAAAGTAAGTAAAGTAGTAAAGTATGTAAAGTAGTAAAGTATGTAAAGTACTAAAGTAAGTAAAGTAGTAAAGTATGTAAAGTAGTAAAGTATGTAAAGTACTAAAGTAAGTAAAGTAGTAAAGTATGTAAAGTAGTAAAGTATGTAAAGTACTAAAGTAAGTAAAGTAGTAAAGTATGTAAAGTAGTAAAGTACTAAAGTATGTAAAGTAGTAAAGTATGTAAAGTACTAAAGTATGTAAAGTAGTAAAGTCAGTAAAGTATGTAAAGTAGTAAAGTAGTAAAGTATGTAAAGTACTAAAGTAAGTAAAGTAGTAAAGTATGTAAAGTAGTAAAGTATGTAAAGTACTAAAGTAAGTAAAGTGGTAAAGTATGTAAAGTAGTAAAGTACTAAAGTATGTAAAGTAGTAAAGTCAGTAAAGTAGTAAAGTATGTAAAGTAGTAAAGTAGTAAAGTAGTAAAGTATGTAAAGTACACACTGTCCCTGTGCTGTGATTGGTCCGTGCCTCTGTCCTGTCTCTCCTCTGTAGTGGGACCACATCTGTTTCTTATCCGGCACATTCCAGCGGGCCCCGAGAGGCTGCACATGTGGATTTAATGAACTAACCCACTCTCAGACCACTCTCCTCTCTCTGCCTCTGCCTGCGTTTGTTATTTCTCACCACCCCCCCGTCCCGGGCCAGTGCTCTGACACACACTGGGACAGAGTTTAATGGAGCTGGAGGTCGTTCTGTAATGACATAAGTATTCAGCAACTAGATACTTTTACTCAAGTACATTTTATGGGGATAAAGTACTTTCTGAGTACATTTTGTAGAAAATGCTTTTAGTAAATTTTGGATGAAAAAATAGTACTTTTAATTTTTTTTTTTTTTTTTTTTTTTTTTTTTTTTTTTACATTTTAATTGTAGTAGTTTTTGTCCTCTGTGGTGTAGAGGTTACTGCACTTGACTTACAATCAGAAGGTTCTGGGTTTAAGAAGAAGAGGAAGAAGAAGAAAGAAGATGAAGAAGATAAAAAAAGATGATGAAGAAGAAGAAGAAGATAAAAGAAGAAGATGAAGATGATGAAGATAAAAGAAGATGAAGAAGAAGATGAAGAAGAAGAAGATGAAGATAAAAGATGAAAATGATGAAGAAGATGATGAAGAAGAAGATAAAAGAAGATGAAGATGATGAAGATAAAAGATGAAGAAGAAGAAGATAAAAGAAGAAGATGAAGATAAAAGATGATGAAGAAGATGATGAAGAAGAAGATAAAAGAAGAAGATGAAGATGATGAAGATAAAAGAAGATGAAGAAGAAGAAGGAGAAGAAGATAAAAGAAGAAGATGAAGATGATGAAGATAAAAGAAGATGAAGAAGAAGAAGGAGAAGAAGATAAAAGAAGAAGATGAAGATGATGAAGAAGAATTTGCTGAAACATTCATATTTAAATTTTACACTCAATACGTTTTTACTTTTACTTTTACTTCTACTACTTATTTTTTGAAGTAACCGTACTTTTACTTGAGTACAGAGTTTGAGTACTTCGACCGCCGCTGGTGTTCAGCGACTGTTAGCTTTAGCTGGACTTCAGTACTACACCGAGGTGGGAGAAGTACTCGAAATCTGTACTTCACTGATACTAATACTGTTACTTCAAAACAATACTACAGAAGAAGTACAAGTTTTGTATGTATTATCAATATATATTCTCATGTTGAAAATACACACGGAAAGAGATGTTTTTCCACTGTTTATTTGTGTAATGTATTATGTGACATATTATTTACAAATATTACAATTGTATGTTTTTTGTTCAGTGCTCAGTGAATGACCTGTCACCCTTGGGTGCTAGTGACTCCCTACTGAAGACGGCCACCTAAAGCTCATGATAAAATCTCACACTGCCACGCGGGAATGTTTTCTATTTAATCCAGTAAAAGTAAAAGAGTGTTAAATGTAAAATGTAATGAAGTGCACTTGAACAGTCCACGGTCTCACTTTACAAATGAGAATTTACAGATTTTCTCAGGTATGTTGTATAAAATGTACTTGGATAGTAGAGCGGCAACTAACGTTTATTTGGATAATCGATTAATCTGTCAATTATTGTTTCGATTAATCAGTTAATTGGATAGTGAAGTGTGTGTAGTTGAAGTGGGAGTTAATATGGGCTCCATAAGGTTTCTTCTTTTTTCCCGTAGCTGTTTTTTTTAGGAGTTTTTCCTTAAGAGAAGGAGGGTCTAAGGACAGGAGTGTCCTGGGTCTGTTTAGTTTAGTGTAGTTATTGTTTGTGTTGATTGTGTGTTAAGTCTGATTGTGTGTTTATGTTTGATCAACTGTTTGTGAAGCCCTTTGAGGTAACTGTTGTTGTGATACTGGGCTGTACAAATCAATCTGAATTGAATTGAATTGAATTGAAGTGGTTAAAAACTTGCATTGTTTTATAGTTCCCATAATTTTTTTTTTTTTACATTTGTCCAAAAATCACTTTATTTTTTACATAATTTTAACCAGACAAAGCTATAACGATGTCAGTGGAGGAGGTTTGCATAGAGCATACACACACAAAGATATTTTTAATCAAAAACACAAAACGTACATTGTTTTAAATGTTTTTTTTTTTTGTTTTTTTGTTTTGTCTTGGTAATAAACCCCTTCTCTCAGCACATGGCATGTTTCAGATTTTATAAATATCTCAGTTAACGATTAAATGATTACTAAAGTAGTTAACGATTATTTCAATAATCGATTATAATTGGTTAATGTGATTAGTTGTTGCAGCCGTATTGGACAGAAAGTACTTATTCTTCCAAGTTACAAAAGTATTGATACTTTCACCTCTGCACAGCTCCACAAAATACAAAATACTGCATCAAACTAAAGACTCCAACTCAAGAGACGGCAGTAGCTCAGTTGGTAGAGCTGTAAGGTTAGCGGATCGATCCCCGCTATCAGTACTGCATACTGCCGTTGTGTCCTTGGGCAAAACACTTCACCCGTCTTGCCTGTATGATAGTAAATGATCACATTTATACAGCGCGTTACGTCAGGGAACCGTTCACCCTCACAAACTCACACACACTGAAGGCGAGGAGGGGGAAGTGTCTTGCCCAAGGACACAACAACAGGATGTGACGGTGGGAGTGGGGATCGAACCGCCAACCTTTAGGTTAGTGGGTGAGCATCGCAAATGTATTGTGTGGCTGTGTTTGGTGTTGGTCAGAGAGGCTGTATGCGCAGACTGACAGCCACACTTCCATCAGTCTGCCCCAGGGCAGAGTGAGACTGAGGAGAGAAGGAATCATGCACTAAACTGTAAAGCCAATAAGAGAACAAGATACGACTAATGCACTACTATTATTATTATTATTATTATTATTATTATTATTATTATTATTATTATTATTATTATTATTATTAATATTATTATTATTATTTATGAACAAAAGACATCTGGACATGTTGTTAAGTTGAAGACATTTTTAAAGATTGCTTTGTTTTTCTGTACAACCAGAGCAGGACTCCACAAAGACTAAACCAGGTCTAAACCAGGTCTAAACCAGGACTAAAACAGGACTTAACAAGGACTAAAACAGGACTTAACAAGGACTAAACCAGGTCTAAACCAGGTCTAAACCAGGTCTAAACCAGGTCTAAACCAGGACTAAAACAGGACTTAACAAGGACTAAAACAGGACTTAACAAGGACTAAACCAGGTCTAAACCAGGTCTAAACCAGGACTAAAACAGGACTTAACAAGGACTAAACCAGGTCTAAACCAGGACTAAAACAGGACTTAACAAGGACTAAACCAGGTCTAAACCAGGTCTAAACCAGATCTAAACCTGGTCTAAACCTGGTCTAAGCCAGATCTAAACCAGGTCTAAACCTGGTCTAAACCAGATCTAAACCAGGACTAAACCAGGTCTAAACCAGGACTAAAACAGGATTTAACAAGGACTAAAACAGGACTTAACAAGGACTAAACCAGGTCTAAACTAGATCTAAACCAGGTCTAAACTAGGTCTAAACCAGGTCTAAACCAGATCTAAACCAGGACTAAACCAGGTCTAAACCAGAACTAAACCAGGACTAAACTAGGTCTAAACCAGGACTAAACCAGATCTAAACCAGGACTAAAACAGGACTTAACAAGGACTAAACCAGGACAAAACCAGATCTAAACCAGGACTAAAACAGGACTAAACTAGGTCTAAACCAGGACTAAACCAGGTCTAAACCAGGAGTAAACTAGGTCTAAACCAGGACTAAACCAGATCTAAACCAGGACTAAAACAGGACTTAACAAGGACTAAACCAGGAGAAAACCAGATCTAAACCAGGTCTAAACCAGGACTAAACCAGATCTAAACCAGGACTAAAACAGGACTTAACAAGGACTAAACCAGGTCTAAACCAGGTCTAAACTAGGTCTAAACCAGGTCTAAACCAGATCTAAACCAGGACTAAACCAGGTCTAAACCAGAACTAAACCAGGACTAAACTAGGTCTAAACCAGGACTAAACCAGATCTAAACCAGGACTAAAACAGGACTTAACAAGGACTAAACCAGGACAAAACCAGATCTAAACCAGGACTAAAACAGGACTAAACTACGTCTAAACCAGGACTAAACCAGGTCTAAACCAGGACTAAACTAGGTCTAAACCAGGACTAAACCAGATCTAAACCAGGACTAAAACAGGACTTAACAAGGACTAAACCAGGTGAAAACCAGATCTAAACCAGGACTAAAACAGGACTAAACTAGGTCTAAACCAGGACTAAACCAGGACTAAACTAGGTCTAAACCAGGACTAAACCAGGTCTAAACCAGGACTAAACCAGGTCTAAACCAGGACTAAACCAGGACTAAACCAGGTCTAAACCAGGACTAAACCAGATCTAAACCTGGTCTGAGCCAGATCTAAACCAGAACTAAACCAGGTCTAAACCAAGACTAAACCAAGTCTAAACCAGGACTAAACCAGATCTAAACCAGGACTAAACCAGATCTAAACCAGGTCTACACTAGGTCTAAACCAGGTCTAAACCAGATCTAAACCAGGACTAAACCAGGTCTAAACCAGGACTAAAACAGGACTTAACAAGGACTAAAACAGGACTTAACAAGGACTAAACCAGGTCTAAACTAGATCTAAACCAGGTCTAAACTAGGTCTAAACCAGATCTAAACCAGGTCTAAACTAGGTCTAAACCAGGTCTAAACCAGATCTAAACCAGGACTAAACCAGGTCTAAACCAGGACTAAAACAGGACTTAACAAGGACTAAAACAGGACTTAACAAGGACTAAACCAGGTCTAAACTAGATCTAAACCAGGTCTAAACTAGGTCTAAACCAGGTCTAAACCAGATCTAAACCAGGACTAAACCAGGTCTAAACCAGAACTAAACCAGGACTAAACTAGGTCTAAACCAGGACTAAACCAGATCTAAACCAGGACTAAAACAGGACTTAACAAGGACTAAACCAGGACAAAACCAGATCTAAACCAGGACTAAAACAGGACTAAACTAGGTCTAAACCAGGACTAAACCAGGTCTAAACCAGGACTAAACTAGGTCTAAACCAGGACTAAACCAGATCTAAACCAGGACTAAAACAGGACTTAACAAGGACTAAACCAGGAGAAAACCAGATCTAAACCAGGTCTAAACCAGGACTAAACCAGATCTAAACCAGGACTAAAACAGGACTTAACAAGGACTAAACCAGGTCTAAACTAGATCTAAACCAGGTCTAAACTAGGTCTAAACCAGGTCTAAACCAGATCTAAACCAGGACTAAACCAGGTCTAAACCAGAACTAAACCAGGACTAAACTAGGACTAAACCAGGACAAAACCAGATCTAAACCAGGACTAAAACAGGACTAAACTACGTCTAAACCAGGACTAAACCAGGTCTAAACCAGGACTAAACTAGGTCTAAACCAGGACTAAACCAGATCTAAACCAGGACTAAAACAGGACTTAACAAGGACTAAACCAGGTGAAAACCAGATCTAAACCAGGACTAAAACAGGACTAAACTAGGTCTAAACCAGGACTAAACCAGGACTAAACTAGGTCTAAACCAGGACTAAACCAGGTCTAAACCAGGACTAAACCAGGTCTAAACCAGGACTAAACCAGGACTAAACCAGGTCTAAACCAGGACTAAACCAGATCTAAACCTGGTCTGAGCCAGATCTAAACCAGAACTAAACCAGGTCTAAACCAAGACTAAACCAAGTCTAAACCAGGACTAAACCAGATCTAAACCAGGACTAAACCAGATCTAAACCAGGTCTACACTAGGTCTAAACCAGGTCTAAACCAGATCTAAACCAGGACTAAACCAGGTCTAAACCAGGACTAAAACAGGACTTAACAAGGACTAAAACAGGACTTAACAAGGACTAAACCAGGTCTAAACTAGATCTAAACCAGGTCTAAACTAGGTCTAAACCAGGTCTAAACCAGATCTAAACCAGGACTAAACCAGGTCTAAACCAGAACTAAACCAGGACTAAACTAGGTCTAAACCAGGACTAAACCAGATCTAAACCAGGACTAAAACAGGACTTAACAAGGACTAAAACAGGACTTAACAAGGACTAAACCATGTCTAAACTAGATCTAAACCAGGTCTAAACTAGGTCTAAACCAGATCTAAACCAGGTCTAAACTAGGTCTAAACCAGGTCTAAACCAGATCTAAACCAGGACTAAACCAGGTCAAAACCAGGACTAAAACAGGACTTAACAAGGACTAAAACAGGACTTAACAAGGACTAAACCAGGTCTAAACTAGATCTAAACCAGGTCTAAACTAGGTCTAAACCAGGTCTAAACCAGATCTAAACCAGGACTAAACCAGGTCTAAACCAGAACTAAACCAGGACTAAACTAGGTCTAAACCAGGACTAAACCAGATCTAAACCAGGACTAAAACAGGACTTAACAAGGACTAAACCAGGACAAAACCAGATCTAAACCAGGACTAAAACAGGACTAAACTAGGTCTAAACCAGGACTAAACCAGGTCTAAACCAGGACTAAACTAGGTCTAAACCAGGACTAAACCAGATCTAAACCAGGACTAAAACAGGACTTAACAAGGACTAAACCAGGAGAAAACCAGATCTAAACCAGGTCTAAACCAGGACTAAACCAGATCTAAACCAGGACTAAAACAGGACTTAACAAGGACTAAACCAGGTCTAAACTAGATCTAAACCAGGTCTAAACTAGGTCTAAACCAGGTCTAAACCAGATCTAAACCAGGACTAAACCAGGTCTAAACCAGAACTAAACCAGGACTAAACTAGGTCTAAACCAGGACTAAACCAGATCTAAACCAGGACTAAAACAGGACTTAACAAGGACTAAACCAGGACAAAACCAGATCTAAACCAGGACTAAAACAGGACTAAACTACGTCTAAACCAGGACTAAACCAGGTCTAAACCAGGACTAAACTAGGTCTAAACCAGGACTAAACCAGATCTAAACCAGGACTAAAACAGGACTTAACAAGGACTAAACCAGGTGAAAACCAGATCTAAACCAGGACTAAAACAGGACTAAACTAGGTCTAAACCAGGACTAAACCAGGACTAAACTAGGTCTAAACCAGGACTAAACCAGGTCTAAACCAGGACTAAACCAGGTCTAAACCAGGACTAAACCAGGTCTAAACCAAGACTAAACCAAGTCTAAACCAGGACTAAACCAGATCTAAACCAGGACTAAACCAGATCTAAACCAGGTCTAAACTAGGTCTAAACCAGGTCTAAACCAGGACTAAAACAGGACTTAACAAGGACTAAAACAGGACTTAACAAGGACTAAACCAGGTCTAAACCAGGACTAAACCAGATCTAAACCAGGACTAAAACAGGACTTAACAAGGACTAAACCAGGTCTAAACTAGATCTAAACCAGGTCTAAACTAGGTCTAAACCAGGTCTAAACCAGATCTAAACCTGGACTAAACCAGGTCTAAACCAGAACTAAACCAGGACTAAACTAGGTCTAAACCAGGACTAAACCAGATCTAAACCAGGACTAAAACAGGACTTAACAAGGACTAAACCAGGACAAAACCAGATCTAAACCAGGACTAAAACAGGACTAAACTAGGTCTAAACCAGGACTAAACCAGGTCTAAACCAGGACTAAACCAGGTCTAAACCAGGACTAAACCAGGACTAAACCAGGTCTAAACCAGGACTAAACCAGATCTAAACCTGGTCTGAGCCAGATCTAAACCAGAACTAAACCAGGTCTAAACCAAGACTAAACCAAGTCTAAAACAGGACTAAACCAGATCTAAACCAGGACTAAAACAGGACTAAACTAGGTCTAAACCAGGACTAAACCAGATCTAAACCAGGACTAAAACAGGACTTAACAAGGACTAAACCAGGTCTAAACCTAGACTAAACCAGGTCTAAACCAGGACTAAACCAGATCTAAACCTGGTCTAAGCCAGATCTAAACCAGGACTAAACCAGGTCTAAACCAGGACTAAACCAGGACTAAACCAGGTCTAAACCAGATCTAAACCAGATCTAAACCAGGACTAAAACAGGACTTAACAAGGACTAAACCAGGTCTAAACCAAGACTAAAACAGGACTTAACAAGGACTAAACCAGGTCTAAACCAAGACTAAAACAGGACTTAACAAGGACTAAACCAGGTCTAAACCAAGACAAAACCAGGTCTAAACCAAGACTAAACCAGATCTAAACCTGGTCTAAGCCAGATCTAAACCAGGACTAAACCAGGTCTAAACCAGGACTAAACCAGGACTAAACCTGGTCTAAGCCAGATCTAAACCAGGACTAAACCAGGTCTAAACCAGGACTAAACCAGGTCTAAAACAGGACTAAACCAGGACTAAACCAGGTCTAAACCAGGACTAAACCAGGTCTAAACCAGGACTAAACCATGTCTAAACCAGGTCTAAACCAGATCTAAGCCAGATCTAAACCAGGACTAAACCAGGTCTAAACCAGGACTAAACCAGGACTAAACCAGGACTAAACCAGGTCTAAACCAGGACTAAACCAGGACTAAACCAGGACTAAGCCAGATCTATACTAGGAGTAAACCAGGTCTAAACCAGGACTAAACCAGGATTAAACCAGGTCTAAACCAGATCTAAACCAGATCTAAACCAGGACTAAAACAGGACTAAACCAGGACTAAACCAGGTCTAAACCAGGACTAAACCAGGTCTAAACCAGGACTAAACCAGGACTAAACCAGGTCTAAACCAGGTCTAAACCAGATCTAAACCAGATCTAAACCAGGACTAAACCAGGTCTAAACCAGGACTAAACCAGGACTAAACCAGGTCTAAACCAGGACTAAACCAGGACTAAACCAGGTCTAAACCAGATCTAAACCAGGTCTAAACCAGGACTAAACCAGATCTAAACCAGATCTAAACCAGGTCTAAACCAGGTCTAAACCAGGACTAAACCAGGTCTAAACCAGGACTAAACCAGGTCTAAACCAGGTCTAAACCAGGACTAAACCAGGTCTAAACCAGGACTAAACCAGGACTAAACCAGGTCTAAACCAGATCTAAACCAGGTCTAAACCAGGTCTAAACCAGGACTAAACCAGGTCTAAACCAGGACTAAACCAGGTCTAAACCAGGACTAAACCAGGTTTAAACCACATCTAAACCAGGACTAAACCAGGTCTAAACCAGGACTAAACCAGGTTTAAACCACATCTAAACCAGGACTAAACCAGGTCTAAACCAGGACTAAACCAGGTTTAAACCACATCTAAACCAGGACCTAACAAGGACTAAACCAAGTCTAAACCAGGACCTAACAAGGACTAAACCAGGTCTAAACCAGATCTAAACCAGGACTAACCCAGTACTAATCTATGTCTAAACCATAGCTCCAACTAAAACGGGACTAAATCAAACTTTACCAGGTCTAGCACTGCAGAAGCCCCCCGAGTACCACCAGTGGAGCCCGTACCACAGCTTGAGAACCACTGCCAGGAACTCAGACCGCGTAACTTACCGTAGCTTACATCACCGCACAACAAGGCTCACCCGCTATCTGCGTGACCGCTTTTGTGGAGGGGATCTGTGACCTGCTGCTCTAAAAACTCGAATGACCCAAAGTTCTTTTTAAAGAAACACGCGATACTTACATGGGACAGTTTATTATCAGCAGCAGCAGAACCTGGGTCCTGTCCACGGCGCGTCCTGTCACCGCTTCACAAACTGTTGAGGGCAGACAAATCCAAGACAAGACACGATTTTTGTGGGAGAACGCAATAAATAAAAAAAAAGCCAAAACAAGCGAGGAAGTGAAGGAGGAGCCTGAGCAAAAAGCCAAAAGAACAAGAGGGCAAGGGGCGGTTGTTATCGGCGTCCCACTACTGCGCAAAATCTGTGTGTGTGTCGCTTTTTGGCTGCGTAAAGACGTCCGCTATACGCACACGCACACGACTGGCGAGACGGATAACAGACGCGCGTCCCAACAAAAAAAATAATAATAAAGATAAAATAAACGTCCTGCAGCGAGATCTTGGTTAAAAGTGGATACATAATCTGGATTTGTGAGCAAGAACAAGGAAAAAGAGGTACTGTGTGTGGTGTGGCTGGGTGAAATTTAAAGGCGTGTTTTGCAGCCGTCGTGTTTAAAGATTACGGAGGGATAGAGCAGCTGCGTGTTGTTACATGTGGGAACTTGCAAGTCACGTAAAAGTTGTATTTAGGCGTAACACGTAGGAGGGATATGTTTATATTACAGTAAACATGATAAAGAGGCGCGTCCACTGAGTATTTTACGTATTCGTTTGTGCGTAACGTGCGTAACGTGATTGATTTACTTTGTGTGCTCATGCCCTTTGTGTGTGGTGTGTTAATGCGTAATATCCGAGCCTTTTCATTTTTTATTCACGCACCGAGGAACAGATATGTACAGAGGAGGGAGGGTGAATATATGGGTGAGAGGATGAGGTGAGATTTATTAATGAGGACATGAAGTTAGTAATTCATTCATTTATCATCTTTCGCTTATTCCTGTCAGGAAGTTGTGGGTACTGGAGTCTATCCCGCTGACTTTGGACCAGTTAGTCTCAGATGCGCACAGACAGACGAGCGCTCACTCTCACATTCATTCACTAGGGGGGCATTCACCGCATTCATGTGTTTGCACGGTGCGAGGAAGCCGGAGAGACGCGAGGAGGACGTGCAGACTCCACCCAGAGTTTGTTGGCCTGGGAATTGAACCCACAATCTCCTTGCTGAAAGGCGAGAGCATTGTGTAGAGGCTGCAACAACTAATCGGATTATAATCGGTTATTGAAATAATCGTCTAACTAATTTAATAATAGTTTAATCGTTAACAGACTCATTACCAAGACAGCAGTAAAAAACAAAAAGAGTTAAAAACAATGTACATTTTGTGTTTTTGATCAACAATATCTTTGTGTTTATATGCTCTATCCCAGTGGTTCCCAAAGTGGGGTCCGGGGCCCTCTGGGGGTCCGCAGAGGTACTGCAGGGGGGCCCCCAGAGGCTGTCTATATTTTAATACAATTTAAATTTCAATTCATTATTTATAGAGACACATGGTTTTAGTCCACAACAATAAATAAAATATACAAAAATATAAAAAGACAATTAGTCAAAGAAATTATTAAATACCTAAAAACATTAAGTACATAAAAAAATCTATTTTGAAATTAATTACAGTTATATACTTTGTTTTATTATTATTATTATTATTATTATTATTATTATTATTATTATTATTATTATTTTAGTCAACAGTCAGTTTTTCTAATACTTTCATGGAGAAAAACATGGCAGAGTCTTTTGAACAGAGGTAAGTTTTATCGTTGGGGGATTTTCAGAAATTTAAGTGGGCCACAACCCTCTTGACTTTGGGAATGGCTGCTCTATCCAAACGTCCTCAAGTGGGACACTCATGGCTTCGTTTGCTTCAAATTTTGTAAAGATTAAGTGATTTTAGGTAGAATTATCACAATTTTTTAATGGGAACTAAAACACTTAAAGTTTTTAACCCCTTTACTTTACGCTCTACTATCCCGTTATTAATCAATTAATCAAAACAATTATCAACAGATGAATTGATTATGAAAAAAATAATCATTAGTCGCAGCCCTAATAGACAGATAGATCCTTCGTTAACCCTTTCCAGGAAATGACACTGCTGCGTCAGCTTTAACAAAAACAAACAAAAACAAACAACAAAACATCAGTTCCACACAAAGTGAAACAAATACACACAAACAAATACACACAAACAAATACACACAAACAAATACAAACAAATACACACAAACAAATACAAACAAATACACACAAACAAATACACACAAACAAATACACACAAACAAATACACACAAACAAATACACACAAACAAATACACACAAACATTCATCAGAGTCAAGTCAGCGCTGGGTATTAAACAGTTTAATAGCAGCAGGTAAAAAATAGGGCTGCACGATATTCGATAACTATGTTGAAAATTGCGATAACGATATTATTGCGATATTTGAAAATAGAGCCTACTTTTCGAACATAGTAAGTTAAATTCACTACATTTCACAAAAATGTAAGTTCCTGTATTTACAAGTCAAAACAGCGACAAAATCAAAACTTAACTCAGACTAAACCAGGAATAAAACAAGGCTAAACTGTGACTAAATTAATTAAATTACCACTAAAACTGGACTTTTTAAACATTTTTATTTAGTCACAACACATGTTCTTTTAAGGCTCTGGTGGAAAATGATTCTTCAGTGTAAATCTCTGTCAGATGGAAGACCACAGCGTTATTGCGATATATTTAGATTATTGCGATACGGATATTGCGATAACGATAATTTTGCGATATATTGTGCAGCCCTAGTAAAAAACACTTCCTAAAGAGCTCGGACAGTGGCTGAAAGTGCTGCTGTGGATCATCTCTGCAGTGACATCCTCCTCTCTGTCACCTGCTGCAGTTTCAAATTCAGATCCAACCACAGAGCTTGTTTTTTAATAAATTTATTTACTAAAGAGCTGACTCCTGGGGCGACAGTGATGCAGCGGGGCAGCAAACAGAGGGTAGCTGGTTTGGATCTCACCTGAAGCACTTAAATTTGTTGTGTCCTCAGGTAAGAATAAGAATAAGAACACCTTTATTAGTCCCTTAGTAGCCCACAGTGGTATCACACAAGAGCACAGAGTACCAGAGACCAGTCTGGCCAAAGATTACACTGGTCTACAAATGTTTGGACTCGATCTGCTTCTGAGATAAAAGTGGCTAAATCTCATTTATTTTGATGATGAACTGAAATAACAGTCAATACCAGAGCATTAACCCGGGGTGATTGCGATATCCAACGCCGTAGGACTAAATTCAGCCAAATGTTGGCGTCTATCAGAGGAACAAAGTCATGGAATGCACTGCCAGCTAATGTTAGAAACTGTAATAACTATCTAACATTCAGGAAAACCCTAAAACAATGGTTAAAAACAAGCCAGTCATGTACTCGTGTATAATCTACACTGTTTCTGATCACAAGGTGATTTTAATGTCTTTATTGTAACTGGTCTTTGTGGTTCATTGTATGTCTACACTTGATATTATGTTTGTATCTGTGTACTGTGTACTGTGTACTGTGTACTGTGTACTGTGTACTGTGTACTGTGTATGGAGCCTGCCTTAGGACAGCAGATGAAATTTAGCTGTTGTGCTAATTCTGGCTATTTACATTGATGCTTACCTGCTGATATGTTGATTAATATGCATTGTCCTAATTCAATAAATAAATAAATAAATAAATAAATAAATAAATAAATAAATAAATAAATAAAATCAATTGATAACTGTGCTGGTTAGCTATGTATTCAAGATATTTAATGATATTGTTTCACATCAAAATCACATCTGTTTATACAATAGATTTAGGCATTTTTGCTTAAAAATAATATTTATATTTTGAAAATATTTAATTTCTCTACATGCATGCATTTTGTCCACTTCCAAGAGAGAGATTTCTGCAAATAAAAACAAAACATTTTATGTCAAAACTCTAGACATATTAAAATGAATGTATTGAATGTGCAGCTTTCAGATAGAACTGGTTGCTTGTAGACACTGTACCTTCTGATAAACTACCGTTTTTGCCTTATTTTGCATAAATTTCCTATTTTGACCCAATACTGTTTCTTGGAAACTAAAGCCAATCTGCACTTCTCACTTACTTTTTCTTTATTAGTGACCTAATCCAAGAAAAATTACACTACTTTTGTTCCAGAAGCATTTTGCTGTAGACCAGTGATATTAAATAAAAAGACTAAACTAAACTACAAGTTGAGCTAAATAAATTAAAACAAAAAACTAGAACATGAGCAAATTAAATACACTATAATAAATATGTCCAGTGTATAGTGTGACAGAGTATGGATATTTAAAACATCAGAAGTAAAGAGTGCACATTGTGAGTAGCTGCTTAAAATAAAATAAATATGTCAGAGGAATATTGCACAGGTGTATGGATTACCAGTCAGGAGTGTTCATTATTTCACCCACATTGCCTGCTCCGGTCTCTGTATGTGGCTGGTTGCGACAGGATGGGCATCTGGCGTAAAAACTCACTGTGGCAACCCCGAATAAGAAAAGGGAGAAGCTGAAAGAAAAAATAAATAAAAAGCAGAGGTAAAAAGTGTGCTTTGTAAATTGCTGCATATAAATAATGATTGCACAGATTTCCAAAGCCACAGTTGGAGTTGTTTTTGCCTCTCGTCAGGATCTATCCTCCGACCGTCTGACCCCTGAGACTAACCCCAAGCTTAAAGCGGCTTAAAGAAGATGAATGAACGAATTAATAATGGCCGTTAAATTAAATAGTCTTTTTATTTGGATATAAGTCTTATTTGAGCGCTGTGTTCCTGTGCAGGAGATGGCGGTGGCGGTGAGCAGAGACCTGACGGTGCAGGTGCTCCAGGACCCTAACGCCGCCAAACTGATGGACAGCAAACAGGCTCTGAGGGCCGCGGTGCAGAAGGGAGAGCCCAAGTGTCTGGGGGTGAGTTTGGAGAAGCAGACGGGAGCCAAAAAAAAGCACGTACCGCAGCTCAGTGTTTGCTCCGTACATTTACAGGACATTTCCAAAGAATCTGCTGCTGAGAAATGTCCTATATTTAGGTTCAGAGCCACTTTCTGCTACTGCTGCTACTTATTTCTTCTTGTATTCTGTCCCAGGTGAGTCAGTTGATGCTGGGTTTAATGATCATGACCTACAGCATCCCTCTTTACCAGACGACTCACACTGAGGTGCTGTGGCTGGGCGTGCCCTGGTGGAGCGGCCTCACCGTGAGTCTCTGTTCAAACACCGTCCTGGATGTTCGATAAAATATTACATGACATATTTGACAGAAATCGGCCGATATGGGTTTTTTTTTCTACGGTCGATGCCAGTAGCTATTTTAAAAGTTCAGAGCAGCCAATAAACACTGATGATTTTTTGGACCAATTTAATAAAACGATTTAGCAAAGCTTATTAAAACAGAAACAAATGTGTTAGAATGTGACAGTGAGAACAGTTAAAGATGAGTTTTTTTGAGAAAACCAATAAGACAAACTCACTCAAACTCTCTGTGCAGGTAGAGCTTGAGCAGAGCTACAAAATACATTTGGATTTTTTGTTTTACGAGGTTCTGGTAGTTCTGGTTTAGACCTGGTTTAGTCCTGGTTTAGTCCTGGTTTAGACCTGGTTTAGTCCTGGTTTAGTCCTGGTTTAGACCTGGTTTAGTCCTGGTTTAGTCCTGGTTTAGTCCTGGTTTAATCCTGGTTTAGACCTGGTTTAGTCCTGGTTTAGACCTGGTTTAGTCCTGGTTTAGTCCTGGTTTAGTCCTGGTTTAGACCTGGTTTAGTCCTGGTTTAGACCTGGTTTAGTCCTGGTTTAATCCTGGTTTAGACCTGGTTTAGTCCTGGTTTAGTCCTGGTTTAGTCCTGGTTTAGTCCTGGTTTAGACCTGGTTTAGTCCTGGTTTAGACCTGGTTTAGTCCTGGTTTAGACCTGGTTTAGACCTGGTTTAGTCCTGGTTTAGTCCTGGTTTAGTCCTGGTTTAGACCTGGTTTAGTCCTGGTTTAGTCCTGGTTTAGTCCTGGTTTAGACCTGGTTTAGTCCTGGTTTAGACCTGGTTTAGTCCTGGTTTAGTCCTGATTTAGTCCTGGTTTAGTCCTGGTTTAGACCTGGTTTAGTCCTGGTTTAGACCTGGTTTAGTCCTGGTTTAGTCCTGGTTTAGTCCTGGTTTAGACCTGGTTTAGTCCTGGTTTAGACCTGGTTTAGTCCTGGTTTAGTCCTGGTTTAGACCTGGTTTAGTCCTGGTTTAGTCCTGGTTTAGACCTGGTTTAGTCCTGGTTTAGTCCTGGTTTAGTCCTGGTTTAGACCTGGTTTAGTCCTGGTTTAGACCTGGTTTAGTCCTGGTTTAGTCCTGGTTTAGTCCTGGTTTAGACCTGGTTTAGTCCTGGTTTAGTCCTGGTTTAGACCTGGTTTAGTCCTGGTTTAGTCCTGGTTTAGTCCTGGTTTAGACCTGGTTTAGTCCTGGTTTAGACCTGGTTTAGTCCTGGTTTAGTCCTGGTTTAGACCTGGTTTAGTCCTGGTTTAGACCTGGTTTAGTCCTGGTTTAGTCCTGGTTTAGTCCTGGTTTAGACCTGGTTTAGTCCTGGTTTAGTCCTGGTTTAGACCTGGTTTAGTCCTGGTTTAGTCCTGGTTTAGTCCTGGTTTAGACCTGGTTTAGTCCTGGTTTAGTCCTGGTTTAGACCTGGTTTAGTCCTGGTTTAGTCCTGGTTTAGTCCTGGTTTAGACCTGGTTTAGTCCTGGTTTAGACCTGGTTTAGACCTGGTTTAGTCCTGGTTTAGACCTGGTTTAGACCTGGTTTAGTCCTGGTTTAGACCTGGTTTAGTCCTGGTTTAGTCCTGGTTTAGTCCTGGTTTAGTCCTGGTTTAGTCCTGTTTAGTCCTGGTTTAGACCAGGTTTAGTCCTAGTTTAGTCCTGGTTTAGTCCTGGTTTAGACCTGGTTTAGTCCTGGTTTAGTCCTGGTTTAGACCTGGTTTAGTCCTGGTTTAGTCCTGGTTTAGTCCTGGTTTAGACCTGGTTTAGTCCTGGTTTAGTCCTGGTTTAGACCTGGTTTAGTCCAGGTTTAGTCCTGGTTTAGTCCTGGTTTAGACCTGGTTTAGTCCTGGTTTAGTCCTGGTTTAGACCTGGTTTAGTCCTGGTTTAGTCCTGGTTTAGTCCTGGTTTAGTCCTGGTTTAGACCTGGTTTAGTCCTGGTTTAGTCCTGGTTTAGACCTGGTTTAGTGCTGGTTTCATCCTGGTTTAGTCCTGGTTTAGACCTGGTTTAGTCCTGGTTTAGTCCTGGTTTAGTCCTGGTTTAGACCTGGTTTAGACCTGGTTTAGACCTGGTTTAGTCCTGGTTTAGTCCTGGTTTAGACCTGGTTTAGTCCTGGTTTAGTCCTGGTTTAGACCTGGTTTAGTGTTGGTTTAGTCCTGGTTTAGTCCTGGTTTAGTCCTGGTTTAGTCCTGGTTTAGACCTGGTTTAGACCTGGTTTAGACCTGGTTTAGTCCTGGTTTAGTCCCGGTTTTGTCCAGGTTTAGTCCTGGTTTAGTCCTGGTTTAGACCTGGTTTAGTCCTGGTTTAGACCTGGTTTAGTCCTGGTTTAGACCTGGTTTAGTGCTGGTTTAGTCCTGTTTAGTCCTGGTTTAGTCCTGGTTTAGTCCTGGTTTAGACCTGGTTTAGACCTGGTTTAGTCCTGGTTTAGTCCTGGTTTAGTCCTGGTTTAGACCTGGTTTAGTCCTGGTTTAGTCCTGGTTTAGTCCTGGTTTAGACCTTGTTTAGTCCTGGTTTAGTCCTGGGTTAGACCTGGTTTAGTCCTGGTTTAGTCCTGGTTTAGTCCTGGTTTAGACCTGGTTTAGACCTGGTTTAGTCCTGGTTTAGTCCGGGTTTAGTCCTGGTTTAGACCTGGTTTAGTCCTGGTTTAGTCCTGGTTTAGTCCTGGTTTAGACCTGGTTTAGTCCTGGTTTAGTCCTGGGTTAGACCTGGTTTAGTCCCGGTTTTGTCCAGGTTTAGTCCTGGTTTAGTCCTGGTTTAGACCTGGTTTAGTCCTGGTTTAGACCTTGTTTAGTCCTGGTTTAGTCCTGGGTTAGACCTGGTTTAGTCCTGGTTTAGTCCTGGTTTAGTCCTGGTTTAGACCCGGTTTAGTCCTGGTTTAGTCCTGGTTTAGTCCTGGTTTAGTCCTAGTTTAGACCCGGTTTAGTCCTGGTTTAGACCTGGTTTAGTCCTGGTTTAGTCCTGGTTTAGACCTGGTTTAGTCCTGGTTTAGTCCTGGTTTAGACCTGGTTTAGTCCTGGTTTAGACCTGGTTTAGTCCTGGTTTAGTCCTGGTTTAGACCTGGTTTAGTCCTGGTTTAGTCCTGGTTTAGACCTGGTTTAGTCCTGGTTTAGTCCTGGTTTAGACCTGGTTTAGTCCTGGTTTAGACCTGGTTTAGACCTGGTTTAGTCCTGGTTTAGACCTGGTTTAGACCTGGTTTAGTCCTGGTTTAGACCTGGTTTTGTCCTGGTTTAATCCTGGTTTAGTCCTGGTTTAGACCTGGTTTAGTCCTGGTTTAGTCCTGGTTTAGTCCTGGTTTAGTCCTGTTTAGTCCTGGTTTAGTCCTGGTTTAGTCCTGGTTTAGACCTGGTTTAGACCTGGTTTAGTCCTGGTTTAGTCCTGGTTTAGTCCTGGTTTAGACCTGGTTTAGACCTTGTTTAGTCCTGGTTTAGTCCTGGGTTAGACCTGGTTTAGTCCTGGTTTAGTCCTGGTTTAGTCCTGGTTTAGACCCGGTTTAGTCCTGGTTTAGACCTGGTTTAGTCCTGGTTTAGTCCTGGTTTAGTCCTGGTTTAGTCCTGGTTTAGACCTGGTTTAGTCCTGGTTTAGTCCTGGTTTAGACCTGGTTTAGACCTGGTTTTGTCCTGGTTTAGTCCTGGTTTAGTCCTGGTTTAGTCCTGGTTTAGACCTGGTTTAGTCCTGGTTTAGACCTGGTTTAGTCCTGGTTTAGACCTGGTTTAGTCCTGGTTTAGTCCTGGTTTAGACCTGGTTTAGTCCTGGTTTAGTCCTGGTTTAGACCTGGTTTAGTCCTGGTTTAGACCTGGTTTAGACCTGGTTTAGTCCTGGTTTAGACCTGGTTTAGACCTGGTTTAGTCCTGGTTTAGACCTGGTTTTGTCCTGGTTTAATCCTGGTTTAGTCCTGGTTTAGACCTGGTTTAGTCCTGGTTTAGTCCTGGTTTAGTCCTGGTTTAGTCCTGTTTAGTCCTGGTTTAGTCCTGGTTTAGTCCTGGTTTAGACCTGGTTTAGACCTGGTTTAGTCCTGGTTTAGTCCTGGTTTAGTCCTGGTTTAGACCTGGTTTAGACCTTGTTTAGTCCTGGTTTAGTCCTGGGTTAGACCTGGTTTAGTCCTGGTTTAGTCCTGGTTTAGTCCTGGTTTAGACCCGGTTTAGTCCTGGTTTAGACCTGGTTTAGTCCTGGTTTAGTCCTGGTTTAGTCCTGGTTTAGTCCTGGTTTAGACCTGGTTTAGTCCTGGTTTAGTCCTGGTTTAGACCTGGTTTAGACCTGGTTTTGTCCTGGTTTAGTCCTGGTTTAGTCCTGGTTTAGTCCTGGTTTAGACCTGGTTTAGTCCTGGTTTAGACCTGGTTTAGTCCTGGTTTAGACCTGGTTTAGTCCTGGTTTAGTCCTGGTTTAGACCTGGTTTAGTCCTGGTTTAGACCTGGTTTAGTCCTGGTTTAGACCTGGTTTAGTCCTGGTTTAGTCCTGGTTTAGTCCTGGTTTAGACCTGGTTTAGTCCTGTTCTGACTTTTGAGCATTTCAGGCTGAGATAAAGTGATTTTGGATGTTTCCTACTGGGGTTGCATGATATGGAGCAAACATGCGATATTCGATAACTATGTTGAAAACTGCGATAACGATATTATTGACGATATTATTGCGATATTATTTTGATATTTGAAAATGGATCCTACTTTTTGAACATAGTACATTTCACAAAAATGTAAGTTCCTGTATTTACAAGTCAAAACAGCGACAAAATCAAAACTTAACACAGACTAAACCAGGAATAAAACAAGGCTAAGCTGGGACTAAATTAATTAAATTACCACTAAAACTGGACTTTTTAAACATTTTTATTTAGTCACAACACATGTTCTTTTAAGGCTCTGGTGGAAAATGATTCTTCAGTGTAAATCTCTGTCAGATGGAAGACCATAGCTTTATTGCGATATATTTAGATTCTTGCGATACAGATATTGCGATAACGATATTGTGCAGCCCTATTTCCTATGAACTGCAGAGTAAGAGCTCAAAATGCTACAAGATGGCATAAAAGTGCAAGAATCATTTGATCGCCGATTGTCTAAAAATTACAAAAATCGTCCTCATAAATCCGCCGACCTCTAATATTTAACCATATCTGTGACTTGTGCCTTTAACTTCTAACATTGCTTTTGTGATTTTTGCCTTTATAGTTTGTCGTCGCAGGATCTATTGCCATTATCTTGGACAAACACTGCACCATGAAGAACGTGAGTCTGACCCACGCACAAAATAAAGTTCTACTGCGTCCACAAACTTGTATTTAATAATTCAGCAGCCGTGGAGGAAGTGGAAGCTCCCATTTCTTTAAGGAAAAGTACAGATTAAGGAGCAAAAATGTACTTGAGTGAAAGTGTTGAGTGAAAATTTAAAGTTACACTGTGTAACTTTTCTCCTAAATATGTGGGGCATACTGACTTGTTTTTGTGATTTTTTGAGCGATTATAAGGCCTGAGGCGCGATCTGTTGCTCCGAGCGGGGCTTCTGTACTGAGAAACCGCCCTCGCAACTTGGCCGGGAGCGCTCCGCTGTTGAGGAAGAGTCACGTGACAGGGAACGACTCGCTTTACGGCATTCCCTTCTGCTCTTATACCTGAGGTGCAGTATAACCATGAAGCTACTTTTAGCGTTGTTATTTTCGCCAGTTCGTCAGGGCCGAAGGACACAAGAAGATGAAGACAATGTCGGACGAGGCAAGAAAAAGAAAATGTGAAAGGGACCGCACCAGATCGCAGACAAGAGTCAACATCGGACAGACTTTTGCTCGCTGGCGTCAGATGAGAGACAGAGAAGGCTGCAAATCGGATCACGTTTTTGCTTCTTTATTGTTGGGCAGGTAAATTAGCCTCTTTATTTTTTCTTTAGAACATGCTTTTTCATACAGTTATTAGTTGTTTTTACTGCGACCATTGCGCGATATTTGTGGATAAGCTAACGCTAGCGCTAACTCTATAGAAGATCCAGTCCAAACTTCCAAAGGTAGCAGCAGGTCAACTAAAGTTGAAACAATGATGGAAATAGACGCACGCTCGCACAGTTTCAGAAGGAGGAGGGGCCCTAGTGTTTACGTTTTGCGACGGTGCAGTGGCACCTGTGGCCTCTAGAGGCGCAAGACCGGGAATCTTACACAGTGTAACTTTAAACTTATTTGCAGTTTAATCTGAACAACTGTGGTTCTCAGACTGTGGTACAGGTCCCTCTGGTGGCCTTTTGCAGTTCAGGTCCTGGTTTGGGGATTAAATCTGAAGTTTAGACTAAAGACTGACTTTTCAATCCCACTCCCGTCCCAGTCCCGATGTCTCCCACTGGCCTGAACGCCCGAGGGATTCTCTTGGGTCCCGACTGGTCCTGAGAAATTTTAATATGACAGAGTTTTCCACGGGAGCGCTTGGACCTGACACTCTCTCAACTCATATCTGCTCTCTGGAATTGAGAAGAACCTCTGGACACAATCTGGGCGTGTTTTAGCTTTTGCCTTGAACATTATTTGCATTATTCAATAATAAACCAAATCTCTGAACTTCAAAACCTAAGAATTTAAAAATAATGGATTAGCACTGGTCAAAAAAAACCCAGCCTGATTAGCAAAACGTATGAGGAGAAGAGCAGAAAGCTAACTGTGTTTAATGTTCTGTTAAAGCTCTGGGTTTCAGACTGAGGAGGAGAACTCGTCCACAGTTAGATGTGACTGCTGCCGTAAAGATTAGTATAAACGTGCACTCAAAATTCTCAGGACGCTCGGGACCCAGCATGTTTTTGCTTGACCGCCCTCTCCTGCATGAGAGCACATCGATACACCCCCGATCCTGAAGGATTTGGGGCGGGTCCCACGAGATCCAAGGGGTTTCCCGCCCGCTGCAGGTCTCTAGTTTAGACCAATGTTTAGTCCTGGATTTAGTCCTGGTTTAGACCTCATTTTTTTCCTGGTTTATTCCTGGGTTAGTCCTTGTGTGACGGTTCCCTCATGACATTAATGATAATAACATCGTTTTAATTCTGTTTGTCTTTGTTTATATTGAAGCTCCCTGAGGAATTCTGGTTGAGAACAGTGCTGCTTGTACTGAAACTAAAGGACCAGCGCAAGTAGACAATCGTCTGCAGTGTTTTCCTTTATATTTTTGCGTTGTATACAATGAGGGCGCAGCAACGAACAATGATTTCAAACCAAAACTCAAAGTAACGTGTGATGCAAACCGCTTTAAAAATGTAGTGGAGTAAAAAGCACAGATATCTGCTTCTAAAATGTAGAAAAAGTGGAAGTGAAAGTGTTAGAAGTAAACTTCACTTACATAATACTTCCTACTGGGGCCTGGGTGAATGTTCTTTGCACTTTACCACTGAGGTCTTGAGTGTACTCGAGTAAAAGTATATACAAAATATACAAAATGTATTCTGAAAATCAAATGCTCTTAAACTTAAAGCTACCATATTCTGCTTTTTTCAGTCTTTTTGAAACAGTGTTGGACTGCTGCGCATTAGTATTTCAGGTTTTATAACTTAAAATAATGTATCTGAGGAAATCCTCTTCATTTCTTGGATTAGGTGTCTGTCGCCCCCTGCTGGCAACGGTTGGCACAGCATAAAATGGCTCTTTAGCACAGCTATTAGCAACATGATGCTAACAGATAGATAAATGAGCTGACTGCTTCATAGTGACGGAGGTTTAAGGCTGAAATGATCAGAATGAGTCCGGTGACGGTGTCTGGGCTTTAGAAACTGCTCAGGAGCACTTCCTGGTTTCACGTTTCTATGTAGAGCTGTGAGACCGAGCGTTTTTAGGTCTTGAGAAAGGCAGTGCCTCAGCATACAGGATTACTCAGACAAAATACTACTCCAGGTCTGTTTTTGAGGAGGAGCCAACATTATAACATGGTTAAAAGTAGGGCTGCAACTAATTATTTTGTTAATATGTTGATTACTTTTACGATTACAGTTAATAATGGGATAATGAAGTGGTTTAAAACTTTAGGTGTTTTATAGTTCGCATTACAAAATGCGACAATTCTACCAAAAATCACTTAATTTTTATAAAATTTTAACCAAATGAAGCCATGAGTTTGCCACTGGAGGACGTTTGGTTAGAGCATATACACACAAAATATTTTAATCAGAAACACAAAATGTACATTGTTTTTTTTTTTTTTTAACAGTTTTTGTGTCTCTACTTCTCTTGGTAATAAACCCTCCTCTCTCTGCACATGGCATCTTTCGGAGTCCATGAACAACTCAGTCATTTCAATAATTGATTATAATTGCTTAATTCGATTAGTTTGCAGCCTAGTTAAAAGCTCAAAAAAGTTGATTTAGCAGAATAGGAGACCTTTAGCTGAGAAAAAGCATCTGTTTACTGTACATTTACCTGAGTAGTTTCACAATATACTTTTTACTTCTATTTGAATAATATTATTTTGATTTTAATCCTCTTACTTGACCATTTTTGGCTTCTCCACCCACCTCTGGTTACTCTCCGCCTCTGTCGCTGCTTTTCAAAAACGGCTAAAAACAAAGCAAATCAAAAGCCCAAAAACTAAAACATTGCAGAGGAGTGTTAAAAATAAAACGCCACTCACTCGGATGTGTTTTCTGTCCTCTTTAGGTGTACGTCTGCCTGATCGCGAGCGGCGTGGCCACCGTCCTCTCCATCGTGGCCGTCATCATCTACTCCGTGGACATCGAGAGAAACCCCGAGACCTTCCTGCAAGAAACAGGAGTACGGACAACTGCGACGACGAGCACTACGCCACCGTGAGTCCCGCAGACCCAGCACACGGCGAAACTTTTCGGCGTAAACGTGTCCATCAATCCATTATCCCGCTGCCTTTTTAATCCAGTCTCTGTGTAAAACCCCAGGCTGTGTTGTTTTCCTGTTGGTTGTTTTCGGTCTGCTCCAGTGGAAATGGGTTTAATTGGACGACACTGGTGACTCTTGGCCGTCCCGCAGCATTCCTCTGTTCAACTCAATGGTTGTGTGGAGAGCTGCTGCCTTTGTTTATTGTTTTAAAGTGGGACATAGTGAACAAAACAAGGCTTGGGTTTACTCATTTTAGAGTAAATTTAAACTCAAATGGTGCATATTAGGGATGCACCGATACCGATACCAGTATTGGGTATCGGTACCGATACCATGTCCAAGTACTCGTACTCGTATTCATAAAAGTGGGCCGATACCAACAACCGATACCACTTTACAGCGCTGTCACGTGACCTTCCCCTCTCAGCTGAGCAGTGAGAACCGAGTGGAAGGATTTCAAAGTGAACTGTATGGAGATAAAAGCTAAAGCTGACTCTACATTCTGCTCAACCAGACTATCCCAAATCATACTGTGAGTCCTGAAACTTAAGCAGTTGTCCTTTTGTTGTCCTAGTTGTCCCGAAAATGATATAAGCGCGGAGTCTGAAGCAGTTGTTGTCTGATAAAACATAAGAAGTACCGTTGCTAATTGTGTTAGCTGCTGTGTTAGCTGCTGTATGTCTTGGCGAATCTCCGCTAGTTATGTGCAGATGCTCAGTCTGTCTTTAAATTGATTTTAGCGACTGAATAGAGGAGAATCTAAGCTTTAAAATGAGGTATAACATGTCCATATTCAGCTAATTTTAGCCATGGTTAGCTGAGTTCAAACCACTCTGTTGTAAAGATAACTTAGCATCGCAGAGCGGGGATAGACGGCAAAAAGACGACACGGTATGGGATGAATGAGATACAGCAGTGTGACTGTATAAACTATAAAGTTACCCCTATATAAGTACTCGTATCGGTACTCGGTATCGGCGAGTACTCAAATGGAAGTACTCGTACTTGTATCGGTTTGAAAAAAAGTGGTATCGGTGCATCCCTAGTGCATATATTGTGGTTTTAATGAGTAATGATTGTATTTTCTTTAACAGAAGCTGAGTAAAGGGGTGAAGTCTGCCCTGCTGCTCTTCACTCTGGCCCAGACCGTGATCTCTGCGGTGCTCTGCTTCCTCCTCTACAGACACAGACGGGACCTTCCAGCTCTACAGCGTGAGCAAACATTTACTTTTGAAGTATTGCACTTAGGGCCGAGAGACCTACTGTAGTTCCACTGGGCAACGCAAAATCAAGGGCCTACAGAACCAAAAGAAACAACAACAACAGGCGGGCGGCTGAAGGTTGGGTGGAAGGTGAAAGAAGCCCAGACATCGACCTCTGGCCTGGGACGAGATGAAACGATGAATGCTGTTCCTGAGCTCAGATTGTGTTAGGGCTGCACGATATGAAAAAAAAAGCATGCAATATTTGATAATTATGTTGAAAATTGCAATAACAAACAATATTACTGTGAAATTTTAAGATAGGTCCTACTTTTCTGACACAGTAAGTTAAATTTACTTAAAACAAAAATGTAAGTCTCTGTATTAAAACAGCGTCAAAATCAAAACTTAACACAGACTAAACCAGGAATAAAACAAGGCTAAGCTGTGACTAAATTAATTAAATTACCACTAAAACTGGACTTTTTAAACATTTTTAACACATGTTCTTTTAAGGCTCTGGTGGAAAATGATTCTTCAGTGTAAATCTCTGTCAGATGGAAGACCACAGCGATATTGCGATATATTTAGATTCTTGTGATACAGATTTTGTTGATTTTGCGATAACGATAATTTCGCGATATAAAGGGTTTCCATAAAGTCTCTTTACAATTATTACAAAAGCAAGGATATGTGGAAATTATTACAAAAAGAGGAGTAGATATTGAAGTCTTTTTGCTTCATTTAATCCACCTCTGTATGGGCAGCATTAGTTTGATGAAGCACATTATTTCTCGCCGTGTTCTCTGTAGCAGAGCCTCATCAGTGATGATCCCACAGCTCACATTCACCTTCAGACTCTCGGTGAAGTTCCCGAGTCACATGGAGCTGTTCTGATCCCAGATTCTCACATTATGTGTGTTCAGTTTCCCTGAAACATGAAAGGTTGCCTCATCACTAAAACAAACTCGGGTGAGGAACATTTCATCCTCACAAATTGGTTCCAGTGTTAACTGCAAACTCTTTTGGTGTTGGTTTATCTTTTGGCTCAGTGCAGCTGTAAGAGTTGTACTTTGTAATCGTACAAACACAAGTTCTTGTGTAGGACTTTGTGCACTGTTGAACGTCTGACAGCAGTGGATGTGATTAAAAACTTTGATAACCACTGACTACATACAACAAATCTGATTAAGACATCTCATCAATTGCCTTTGTAATATATTTTTCAATTATAAACAGACTTTATGAACACCCTGTATTGTGCAGCCCTATAACTAATTCTTCTCCCATAATTCCTATGGTTCTTTAAGCCTGGGGTGGCACCTGGCACCAGAGCCGAGCCCTGTCCCAGGCCTGACTCCAGGGTAGATCCACTTGTTTGATAAATGAACCGCTCCTGTTGTGAGCCAGTACCAAGCACCTGTTTATCTCAGGAAACCTTATGCTCACTCAGGGCCAGACACTGCTACATACAGTGCTACATACACTGCTACATACAGTGCTACATACAGTGCTACATACACTGCTACATACACTGCTACATACAGTGCTACATACAGTGCTACATACAGTGCTACATACACTGCTACATACAGTGCTACATACAGTGCTACATACAGTGCTACATACACTGCTACATACACTGCTACATACACTGCTACATACAGTGCTACATACAGTGCTACATACACTGCTACATACACTGCTACATACAGTGCTACATACAGTGCTACATACACTGCTACATACAGTGCTACATACACTGCTACATACAGTGCTACATACAGTGCTACATACAGTGCTACATACAGTGTTTCTGTACAGCCCAGTAGCACAACAACAGCTGAAATACACTGCGAGGCCAAACAAAAACTCACACACTAGCATTTTGTTGGACCTTTAGCTTTGATTACGGCGTGCATTCGCTGTGGCATCGTTTCACTAAGCTCCTGCAGTGTTGCAACATTTATTTCCAAACAGTGTTGCATTCATTTTTTGCCAAAATCTTATATTGATGATGGAGAGCAGGGAAGAAAACTCCATTGATGGAATAACCTGGTCCTTGCATCAGTTAGGGTTCAATCACTTGTTGCCAAACTAGGACCACGCCACAACTATGGTTTTTTAGATTTGAAATATTTATTATGGAGGATGGACCGCATAAGATGAAGGAATGATGCGGGATGCTTAATACGGGATGGTGAATATAGGATGCTGGATGCAGAACACTGAATGTAGGATGCAGAATGCTGGATGCTGAATGTAGGATACTTAATAAAGGATGTAGGATGCTGAATGTAGGATGCTGAATAAAGGATGCTGGATGGTGAATGTAGGATGCTGAATAAAGGATGCTGGATGGTGAATGTAGGGTGCTGAATAAAGGATGCTGGATGCTGAATGTAGGATGCTGAATAAAGGATGCTGGATGCTGAATGCAGGATGTTGAATAAAGGATGCTGGATGATGAATGCAGGATGCTGAATAAAGGATGCTGGATGTAGGATGCTGAATAAAGAATGATGGTTGCTGAATGTAGGATGTTGAATACAGGATGTTGAATGTAGGATGCTGGATGCTGAATAAAGAATGTAGGATGCTGAATGTAGGATGCTGGATGCTGCTTAAAGGATACTGAACGTGAAATGAGAGGTGCAGGGAGAGAGCGATGTAGGACAGTGTTGTATGTTTTTGGCAGGTGTACACAGGTGTGTGTGTGTGTGTTTGTGTGTGTTTGTGTGTGTGTGTTTGTGTGTGTATGTTTGTGTGTGTGTGTGTGTGTGTGTGTGTGTGTGTTTGTGTGTGTGTGTGTGTGTGTGTGTGTATGTTTGTGTGTTTGTGTGTGTGTGTGTGTGTGTGTTTGTGTGTGTGTGTGTTTGTGTGTGTGTGTGTGTTTGTGTGTGTGTGTTTGTGTGTGTATGTTTGTGTGTGTGTGTGTGTTTGTGTGTGTATGTTTGTGTGTTTGTGTGTGTGTTTGTGTGTGTGTGTGTTTGTGTGTGTGTGTTTGCTCCCTGCTAACCTCCGCTAGCACTAGCGCTGTAGCATAAACTACATTAATGTGAATAAATGTAATCCCTAACTCTTCTCACTTTGTTTTCCTCTTTTCCAGCCTTTTCATCAAGAAGATTTATCCACGCAGGGCGTTCCAGTGGCCGACGAGAACTGAAGTCTAACTCTGTCCAAACCTCTCATAATAATCCTTATGGAGTTTTAAAGTGCACATATGTTTGTTTATTCACTAACACTGTATCAAAAGCATCTACACAAAGTTATGTTTTGCACAGATGTATATGTGAAACTGTTTTTTGGGGATTTTTTTTTTCTGTCGTGCCCTGTACATGTTCCTTTTGTCAGACCAGAGCTGTGTTTTCGTACCTTGACATGTTTCGACCACTTTCCTGTGGTCTTCCTCAGTGGAGATGCTTCAGTGATGTGTTTTGGCAGCTGATTTAAACAGGTTTTGGAGCAGTCTTCCTACCTGGAGCGGTGGGACAAAGGTATGGAAACACAGCTCTGGTCTGTGTTTTTGGGATAAAAATGTGTTGCTGTTGTTTTGGTAACAGCATTATGAAGGTTACAAGGAATGGCTGCTTGGATAAACGCTTTCAAATGTGGAGTAATCGGAAAAACAACTAACACTTTTCTTGTAAAATATCATTGAAACCATGTGTTTTGCAAAAGGCATTTCCAGCTACACTGTTAACAGACAAGACAAATACTTGGACCTGTTTTTTATTGTCATTGCCAAAAACTGTCTGCATATGTTTTGACTTGAGCCAGATGTTTGAATAAAGAGTGCGTCAGATGACCTCCTCCTCCTCCTCCTCTTCCTGTTTCTCTACAAAGCTTCACTTCACTCTCACTTCTCCAAAAGGGAAGCTGGGACATGTTTAGGTCATAAAAAGTGTTGCAAGGAAAATGCTTACAGTTTTTAGTTTTACATTTGGAACATTTTAGACAACACAATTTTTAAAGGTCCTCTCTTCTGATAAATTGACTTTTCTGAGCTTTTAACCATGTTATAATGTCGTCTCCTCCTCAAAAACAGACCTGGAGTAGTATTTTGTTTGAGTAATCCTGTATGCTGAGGCGCTGCCCTTCTCCAGAGCTGAAAACGCTCGGTCTCTACATAGACACATGAAACCAAAAAGTGCTCCTGTGCATTTCTAAAGCCCATACACCGTCACCGGAGTCGTGCTTAAATTGCAGTTCTATCCTATTTATTGTAAAATACATATTTATATTCACAAATAATACTAATAACGTTAGTGATTTTACTTCAAAACAATTTTAAATTTTTAAAGCCTGTTGGAATCAAATTTAATCCTTTTTAATGACTTTTAATGCCTCACGGGAACCCTGTAGTAAATTTATTCGAGGTTTGAGATTTTTATTTTAAAGTTGGTTGACCAGATGTCCCTATTTAACCGGGACAGTCCCAGTTTTAGGCTCCTTGTCCCATGTCTCAAGACAGATTTATAAAAACACTCAAATGTCTCAGTTTTCAACAAACCATGTCCCAGTTGTCCCTTATTTTAACAACAGAAATGCACAGGAAACTAAAAACACATTTGTCTAAAGACTTTTGTCACAAAAATGATCATTTCCAATTTATTTATTTATTTTTTATTAATAAATTGCTATTAAATTTTATAACTTAAGTCCAAGCGTCACGTATTTTTAATGACTGGACAGGAAATTGCATGGACTTGAGTGAGTTCAAATGCACCGTGATTAGTGAAAAGAATGTGTCTTAGTTTTTGGGTCTAAAAATCTGGTGGTCACCCTTGGTTAAAGTTTATTTTGAACTTAAAATAAGTAAATGTAAGCAGAATTTTTGATGCTGTATTTTGACTTTTATATTTTTATTTCAAAGGCAAGCAGATTATCAATTGTTTTTATTTGTGTATTTATTTTATCTTGGAGTTTAAAAGAAAAAAAGACAAACACTGGACATAAGCTTTAAGCCCGCCTTTGTTGGCCCACACTGCCATCTACAGGTTTAACTCGATATCCCTTTTATCACCCGGACACTGTTCAAGCACCACAGCAGCTCAGTTCATTGCAAACCTTTTTATATTTAATGATAATCATACGACTTCGAACACACACAGACATCTCAAAAGGCAACAGTTCTTCTGTTAGAGCAGCTCCAGAGTTTAACATCCAAAACATGACACAGGAACACAAGGTCTCATAACTTACTCTGTACAGTTTTTACATCGTTAACGTGTCAAAAAATATAACGAGGGTTTGAAGCCCTCCCTGGTCTGAACGAATACTGCGGATTTCTGTTTGCAAATATGCGCTGATGATAAAAATGGAAAAGATGCAGAGGTTACGGACGGAGCCACAGTGAAGGCCTGCGTAAACCAGATTCAGTCAAAGTGCTAAGAGTTAAAAAGAGTGCTGCTTGACATCAGTAATCAACAATGGATAATGTCACTGCTCTGTGCAAATTAGATTTAAATTATTGTTATTTCAGGGCCTGCATTTTCAACCTCCCTCAGTTTCATTATTGTCCTGAATTATGTCGTGTTTAGTCTTGGCATAATCCTGAGACGTGTGCTACTCGATGTTTGTTTTTCTTTTTATTGTAAGCCCTATTTCTAATACCTCAGTATTCAGTCAGGGAGGAAAACACTGTAGCTTAGTGTTTATTAGGGCTGCACGATATATCGCAAAATTATCGCAATATCAGCAAATGCAATATCGGTATCGCAGGAATCTAAATATATCGCAATAACGCTGTGGTCTCCCATCTGACAGAGATTTACACTGAAGAATCATTTTCCACCCGAGCCTTAAAAGAACATGTGTTGTGACTAAATAAAAATGTTTAAAAAGTCCAGTTTTAGTGGTAATTTAATTAATTTAGTCACAGCTTAGCCTTGTTTTATTCCTGGTTTAGTCTGTGTTAAGTTTTGATTTTGTCGCTGTTTAGACTTGTAAATACAAACTTACATTTTTGTAAAATGTAGTGAATTTAACTTACTATGTTCAAAAAGTAGGCTCTATTTTCAAATATCGCAATAATATCGTTATCGCAATTTTCAACATAGTTATCGAATATCACGTTTTCTCCTAGTGTTTATTAATATCAAACAGGAGTCTGCAAACTGATGGGGAAACACTGCCACAGCCTCATCCTCAACTGGGCCAAGCTGCCAAAGGAAGAACTTATCCCACAGACAAATGCAGGGAAAAAGTTTCATGTGACAAACATCAGCAGCTCCATAACAAACACTGCTGTGTGGCATCAGGGCTTCACTTTTCATTTTTTGCTCACTGGCAAAAGTCGCTAGCCAGTTAGTGTTTTGTCGAGCCATAATTTAATCAGATAAGGGTCCACCTATTAACCATTAATTAAGTGCTAATTAGCATTGTTGGTGGTTAATTAGCTCTTAATTGGTCATTATAAAGCACCTATTAATCCTTTATTCTGGGTGATCATATTCTACAACTAATTAGCAACAAACTAACATTTTCCCCTTAATAAACTCATAATTACTGCTTTATAATTAGCAATTAAAAGCTAATTAACCACAAATTAGCATGCTAATTACCACTTAGTTAATGGTTAATAAGTGGACCCTAAACTAAAGTGTTACTGTTGTTGTGTATATTTTAGTATATAATAAGCTGAAAGAAATATTAAATTTGGTTATGAACAGGGATTTATCAAATGCTAAATGCAAAACATTTTGTTTAAATTCATATTTTCCTTCCTTTATTCATGATAAATTACTATTTACTAAATGACATACAAATCTGGCAGGAGATAAAGGATTCCCATGTGTCGACATAGATACAAAAACTCATTCGCTCATTAAAGTAATTAATGAAATAGACTTCAGTGTGTAGATGTGTCATGCTTTAAATCAATTGTCCATATTGCACATGGGTGTATTATTTTTGGTTGTGTCTGAATTATGTCTTTGTTTGTATGTTTGTATTTGTGTATGCAGCTGGCCCTTGCTCTGAGACAAAAAAATAAAGAAACCTGAAACCTAAAACTACCGTATTTTCCGGACTAAAGTCGCACTTTTTCCATCGTCTGGCCAGGGGTGTGACGTATACTCAGGTGTGACTTATATATTAAAATATTTCAGGTGTTGGTTAGAGGGCGCTCTAGGCTTGTGTACCAGCATCTGCTGCACCTGTACCACTGACAATTTAAAATGTAAACATTACCACTAACAACTTAGGCTATAAAGACAACTGAGAAAGAGCGGAATAATTGGAAATGGAACTGATGCTGAGTCTGACGACAGCCACGCAGAGGAGGAAGCGGCGCTTCGTCTACCTCCGGAGTTGGCGGAGTTGTTCAGAAGCGACACCGAGGATGAAGAATTTAAAGGATTTAGTGATTAGGAGTGAGATGGTGAGTTTGGTGAACTTGTTATATTATGTTCTTTATGCTATAGTTATGTGAATAACTGTTAATATATTACGTTAACATACGAGACACCTGTTCAGTTCGTTGTTTATGCTTCATGTAGCTGAATAACCATCAATGTGTTACGTTAGCAAACCGCACACCTATTCAGCTGTTGTTCTCTATTCTATTATTACTATAACTTGTCTTTCAACATGAAATGTCTGTTCTTGGTGTCGGATTTTGTAAAAAAAAATTCTACTTATAGTCCAGTGCGACTTATATACGTTTTTTTCTTCTTCATTATGCATTTTTTGGCTTGTGCGACTTATAGTCCAGGAAATACGGTAAACTGAAAGCAACAACAACAACATTCAGGCCTAACCTCTAAAGTGAAGATATATGTGTGCATTAAATTCAACCGTTATTTGTGTTATTAGCCAAAACAAAAATCTACCTGCATTTGCTCAGTTGGCGAGTGTTAATGTCAAGCCCTGCCATGATTTCGGATTCCTATTAAAAAAAAAAGTTTGGACATCCCTGGCTTTTGTATTTTTGAAAAGCTTTGTGTACCTTGAACCTCATGACTACAGAGTCCGTTATTTTGATAAACAGCCAGGCACTCCTTTCGTACAGGACATAATCACTCGTCTCTAGAGTCTAAACATGACAAGCCTTATTATTACAATCATTAAGGACACATCTTGTAGAGTTAAAATGTTTTAGTGCAAGTTTCTGTACTCATTTAACAAAACTACTGTCTGGGAACATGGAAGAGATTGTAGAGAACAATAAGGCAGATACATACGCGAGGTTAAATGGGGTTCTTAACAGATCACGTAAGTCAGGCCATATATGATGATAATCTTTTAACTCACTTTTCCAGCACCACGAGTGAACGGCATATGTTTAAGTGTATTTTTTATATCTGGAAAACCTCATTGTTTACAAAGGTGACAGTTACTTTTTGCTTCAGGCACTCGAATATCTCCAAACAGGAGCGACAGGACGAGGGGGAGTCGTGCCAATTTAATCACCAGCATCAGAGCAAGTATCCCCGGCTGCAGAAGTGATTATTCTGACTTCTTGTTATACTTAATTATACAAGTTACTCTTGGTTGATTGGTGCTAAAATGCAGACCATTACAGAGACTATATTCTGCTAAATCAACTTTTCCCCTTTCTCCCATGTTATAATGTTGTTCCCTCGTCAAAAACAGACCTGGACTTGTGTTTTGTTTCATTCATGCCTTTTTAAGTAATCCTGTATTCTCTGGCGCTGAGTTTCTGAGGCCTCAGAACACTCTGTTCCACGAAGCCCCGCCCACTCCAGGAAGCACTGCCCAATCAACAACAAGCCCTCTACATCCAGTCTGCTCTCATTCATTTATCCAAAAAAACAATGTACAGCTCCATTTCCACTGATTCCTCACAGATATTTTTCATTTTGTAGTAAAATGGCGTCATCAAAAAGTTTAAGGAAGTATAAAGATTTTTATACTGTTTCTGTTCAAAAGAGCCCTGCTCTCTGCTGCCCTCTGCTGGTCTCTTCACCTGTTTCTTTATGGCACCAGTAGAGAACTTATTAAAAACATTATTTTTTAGTCACATAATGTCATAAGGATGTAAAACATGAAATGCTGTTCTAGAGACCAAGACAAAGTTAAAAAAATATAAATAAATATATAATATAGCCCCTTTAAACATAAAATAAATAAATATATATATTTTATCATGAATAGCTTAATTCCTATTTTCATTATTTTGTCAGTTTTTGTTAAGTCTGACCTAAACAGTGTGTGTGTGCTGAATTTTGCACAATAACTCTCAATGTAGGGAAGTAAACTTGTGTCATCAGATTTTGAAATTTAATTGCCTTTGCATTTCTACCACAGAATTTTTTAACACCAAAAGAGAGTGATTTTTTTGTTTCTGAATTTCTGTCACTGAAATTGTAGTATCTAATTTTCACAGTATTTTTTCAGAATTTCAGAGATTTCAGAATTAAAAATTTGCCTCTGAAAATTTGATGCGTATATTTTTGAGTCCTCAAATTCGATTGTCCAAATTCAGAGTCGAAAATAGGCCATTAAAAAGTTTGTGAGTCAAAAATATGGTGTCAAAAAATTTGCTTGAAATGAAATGACATGGAAGTTTTGTATTTGAGACTGAATTTTTTAAAGGCAAATTTTTTATTCTGAAATTTTGATCTCTGCAAAAATACTGTGAAAAGTGAAATACTATAATTTCAGTGACTGAAATTCAGAGACAAATTCAAAATCTTTAAAAAAATTTCCTTTAAAAAATTCAGTCTCAGATACGGCGTCAGAAAATTTGCATGTAACTTCCGTGTCATTTCATTTCCAGCTAATTTTGTGATGAAGTATTTTCGACTCTGAATTTGGACAATCAAATTTGAGGACTCAAAAATATATGCATCAAATTTTTTAAAGGCAAATTTTTAATTCTGAAATTTTGATCACTGAAAAAATACAGTGAAAATTAGATACTGAAATTTTAGTGACTGAAATTCAGTGACAAAAAAATTCAGGCTGATCTTAGATTTACTGGAAAAGCTAAGGAAACATATTTTTCCAATTATTCCTGTGAGATCGGCCGGAGCCTATCCCAGCAACTATGGTAGGCCTAAGGAGAATTGAACCCACAACCTCTGCCTCTGAGTTAAACAGCAGCCAGGGGATACCATTTCCAGATAGCAAGGCTTAGACTGGCACGACTGGGACAAAACCACTTGAAAATATAAATATAATACTGTTATACTCAAAGACATACGACGACTCGACGGGACATCACAAGAGTCTTCTTTTAGACAGTGTTCATGCTTACATCAATGCACTGGATCCCCCTACCCCCCCTCACCCACCCCCCCCAAAAAAATCACTGCTTTTACTGGCATTTTGAGTTCAGATTTCCACAGAGGACGTCCACTCTCTGGCTTCACAGTTTCACAGTTTCACAGGCCGCACTGGGACTGCTGCCGGTGTCTCCGAACGCTACACATCTGACTGAACGACTGCCCGCACCTCGAGCAGCTGTAGGGTTTTTCCTGCGTGTGCACGGTGCGGTGCCGCTTCAGGTGACTCGAGGAAATAAAACTCTTGCCACAGAGCGTGCACCTGTACCTCCTCTCGCCGGTGTGGATGAGGAGATGTACTCTCAGGTTGTTCGGTTGTGCGAACCCTTTCCCGCAGTGGGGACAGGTGTAAGGTCTCTCTCCCGTGTGGACGCGCTGATGCAGCTCCAGCGTCGCCGAGCTCGGGAAAACGCGCCCGCAGACGTTACAAACAGCCGGATCTTTCCCGTTCCCGCTTCTGTACGACCGCCTCTGATTGGCCGAGGAGGAGGAGGAGGAAGTGGGCGGGGCTTGCTGAGGAGGAGGAGGAGCTTGAGGCGCTTGAGGTGGATTTCCGGCGTTCACGACAACCGCCGCCATGTCGAAGGACGTGGCGAACATTTCGTGCGCCGAGGTCGGAAACAGCATGGTGGGAGGGCCGTCCAGGCTGTCTCCGCTTCCTTGCGCTTGGAAAGACGCCGAAGGATGTCCCGTTTCGGAGTTGCCCAACCCGAGCTGAGCGACCGCATACGCCGCCCCGAGATGGGTGACCCGCTCCTGCATCCACGCCAAGTCCAGCCCCAGACTGTTCAAGCGTTCGGGGCTGTTCTCGTCTGAAGATAGCGACGCGGGGAGCTGGGAGGAGTGGTCTTCGTCTGCGTCGTCGTCGTCGACTACCGTTATTTCCGGTTTGATGGCGTTGTCTGGCGTCAGCGGGACGGCGGCGATGCTAGCTGCGTTATTATTGTTAGCGACGGGTTTGGAGGATTTGCGTTTTGTCCGAGGCCTGCAGGTGAGGTCTATGGTGGACTCGGTGGAAGAGGGGAAAGTCTGGGAGCTGGGGGATGTCATGTTGGAGATGCTGTGGTCCATTTCAGGAGATGCGTCTTCAGTGGACTCCAGAGCTAAGAAAAAAGAGAGCAACAAAATAATGGTTTAAGATAGGGCTGCAGTATATATCGCAAAATTATCGTTATCGCAATATCAGCAAATGCAATATTTGTATCACAAGAATGAAGAATCATTTTCCCACTAGGGCCTTAAAAGAAAATGTGTTGTGACTAAATAAAAATGTTAAAAAGTCCAGTTTTAGTGGCAATTTCCTTAATTTAATCACAATTTAGCCTTGTTTTATTCCTGGTTTAGCCTGTGTTAAGTTTTGATTTAAGTTAAGTTTTTGAGTTTTTGTTTTGACTTGTGAATACGGGGACTTAAAGTTTTGTTTTAAGTTAATTTAACTTGCTGCGTCAGAATAGTAGGCCCTATTTTGAAATATTGCCAAAACATAATTATTAAATATTGCATGTTTTTTTTTCCATATTGTGCAGCCGTAGTTTAGGAAGATGTTTTATTATTGCGTGGCTGAAATGGGAGTGTGAGGTGTGTTGTAAAATAATGAAAGGAAATGTGCGGAAGACAGAGGTGGGAGCAGAGATGTATGGTTTAGAGACAGGGGCTCGGAGAAACAGACAGGAGTCAGAGCTGAAGATGTTTGTTTTCTTTGTTCATGACAAAGATCAGGAGTCCATCCGAGGGACAGCGCATGTTTTTGGAGATAAAGTTCCCAGACTGAGATGGTTTGGACAGGTACAGAGGAGGGACAGTGGGTTTATGAGGAGAAAGATGAAGCTGAGGTTAGAGCTGGAGGCCTAGAGCAGTGGTTCAGTCTTTTGTACCCCCAGGACCGGTCTTAATCCTGGTTTAGACCTGGCTTATTCTTGGTTTGGACCTGGTTTAGTTCTGGTTTTAGATCTGGTTTTAGTTCTCATATTAGACCTGTGTTTTCCTATTTGAATTCCGGTTTAAGACTTGGTGGTGTGTTCAGTATCACATTTTTCTGTTAATCCCTGTTTTATCCTTCAGCATAGTCCTGGGTTAACCCAGATTTAGGTTCATTGTAGTCCTTAGCCCTATTCACACAGGATTAGTGTTACCTAGGGACCTCCAGTCATTTGTAATATTCGCCGATGTCGTCTGTGATTTTTATCCTGTGCAAATCATCCATGTCTGTAAAAATTCCCCCGAAAATTACCTACCGTATTTCAGCCAACACAGGAGTCCTCTGATAAAACTAGTCCTGTGTGAATCCCCAGGTCTGTGATTCAGGCTGATTTTGTCGGCAGATTGTTTCCTAAAGTTCATAACAGTGATCCAAAATGTCTTTTAATGCTCCATTTTACCTCTGTATTTAAACTATTTCAATAATAAGATGTCTCTTTTGGTCTTACTCCGAAACTATAACTTTTTTTGTCCGATTTAAAAGTAAAAAAAAAAAAAAAAAAAAAGGGAAAACACACTACGGCAAAGACGTGACCCGGAAGCACACCCTCCGTCGTCATGGCAACGTTAGACTTAAGTTTTTGGAGCCACATGGGGCTGTTTTGGAAAGTTTGGACGCTTTCAGTGCTAAAGTTAGATCCAGAGACGAATCGCAGTGAATGGATTAACAAAGAGAGAAATCTCGACAGATAATGACCATAGCATGAGGTAAAGTTTGTTTTTTGTCAGTATAAATCAACATTTAAGATAGCAGCTTAAGATTAAGTAGCGCTAGAAACATAAATGAAATCGGGGATTTTTTGTTATAAATCTCTGTGATTTTCAATACGTCATATCTGAAATATCTTCCTTCGCTTATCCGGGACCGGGTCGCGGAGGCAGCAGTCTAAGCAAAGATGCCCAGACTTCCCTCTCCACAGACACTTCCTCCAGCTCTACCGGGGGGACCCCAAGGCGTTCCTTGTTATCTAAAATCTGGTTATCTGACATAAAGTTCATAACATGGAGTAAATTACAGACATCGTTTATCCCGTGCGAATGCGACTAAAAACACTGACGTCGGGGGGGAAACAGAGGTCCAGGGGTAATGCTTATCCCGGTGCGAATCGGGCTTTCGACAGCCAAATATTTTCTGAAAAGCTCCTGTATTAAAGCTCAAATAAGTCCATGTACCCCTGCAGTGTGCTCGCGTGTTCCTGTGGCTGCAGTGAAAGAGGACAGGAAGTTAATCTGTGCGAGCGGAGAGAGTTAAAGATGGAGGAGAGGACTGACTGTGGACTGTGAAGAGAAAATGTAAAATAAAAAGAGTTATGATTCTCACCGCTGGACAGGCCACACTCCGCTCTGATGTTCACCTCCACTTTCAGATCCAAGTTACAGTCGTCTCGCTCCACTCTTTCCTGTTTCACCAGCGGCAACACATCCTCCTGCTGTTCACAAGGAAAAAGCAAGCAAGTCCACAAAATTACAGTCTAGAGCCCTATTCACACGGGATTATTATTACCTCGGGACGTCCAGGAATTTGTAATAAATGTTTTCTGATTATCATAAAAGCGATCCAAAATGTCCGTTAACGCTCCATTTCTGTATCTGTATCTAAACTATATCAATAATAACATGTTTCTTTTGGTCTTACTCCAAAACGATTACTTTTTCCTACATTTAAAAAGTTTAAAAAAAGAGAAAACAAACTACGGTGAAGACGTGACCTGGAAGCACACCTCGCGTCGTCATGGCAACGTTAGATTTAAGTTTTTGGAGCAACATGGGGCTCTTTTGGAAAGTCTGGACGCTTTCAGTGCTAATGTTAGATCCAGAGAGACGTGTGGCAGTGAATGGATTAAGAGCAGTGGTGGAAAGTAAAAGTACTTCGTTACATTACTTAAGTACATTTTTCATGTATCTGTACTTTACTTAAGTAGATTTTATAAGGGGTACTTTTACTTCACTACATTTTAGACCAAGTATCTGTACTTTTACTCCGCTACTTTTTTGAATTGGTTTGTAGTAAAAAGTAGTATGAGTTTGGTTTAAAATCATTCATTTTGCCTTGTCCTCACAGACGCAGTACTTCCACAGTACTTCCACAGTACTTCCACAGTACTTCCACAGTACTTCCACAGTACTTCCACAGTACTTCCACAGTACTTCCACAGTACTTCAGTATAACAGATGCAGTAAAGTAGTAGTCTTCAGTGTCTTCTGTTGCTCAGGTTAACCTTTAGTTTTCAGCAAAATCCCTCACATTTAACACATTCATTATTAGTTCTTGAATCTGTGCGAAATGCTTTTACTTTTTTATTCTTTAGTACATTTGAAAGTAAGTACTTTTATACTTTTACTGAAGTAGAAATACTTCCTATAATACTTGAGTAAAGTTTTGCTCCTTTATCTGTACTTTTACTTGAGTAAAGAAATTGAGTACTTTTTCCACCACTGGTTTCCTTATAAATAAAAAAGTCATAAAAGTAGTATATCTCAACACTTTTTTCTACTTTTTTCCCCTAAATCTTTTAATCAACTTCTGCCATGAACATAAAAAACAATTTATGCAAAATAAGTCTAAAAAATATTAACATACTATATTTAAAATGTTTGTTTGTTTGTTTGTTTGGTGGTTTTTGTTTTTTGGCGAGGACACTTTTACACTACAAAATAAATAAATAAATAATAAAAACAAAAACCTCTATCCATATTAATGTTGCACAGTGGAAAAATCCACTATGCATTGAGAATACTGAAAAAACAATGTCTTTTACTTAAGTAGAAATTTTAAGGTGATACTTTTACTTTTACTTGAGTAAATTTTTGCTCATTTATCTGAAGAAAACCACCACTGATTAAGAGAGAGGGGCGCCTGCTGTTTCAGAGCCAAATCTCGAGGTAGATAGTTTTTTTTGTCAGTAAAGCAACATAATAGATAGTGGCTTCAGACTAAGTAGAGCTAGCAACATAAAAGAAATAGCGGATTTTTATTATAAATCTGAGTGATTGTTAATGCGTCATATCCGGAATAAAATCCATAAAATCGAGTAAATTACAGACATCACTTAAGGGGGGTATACACCAAGGCGACGATCGCCCGTCTGAAGCCGTCTTTACGGTTCTTCCACGTCGCTCATTTCCGTACTTTTGATCTGTGTGCGCCGTCGCCCCCCATCGCTCCAGGACGGAAGGCCGTCTGACCAGTTTCCTGCCGATTGGCCTTGTTGTTGTTGAATCGGCATCTTTGGTCTTTGGCACAAAGCGCTCTGATAGGCCCAGCACTACAGCTGCCGCGCCAATCAGCTCATGGGAATTTTAGCGGAAGTGACGGAGTGACGAGAGGTGAAAACGCTGTGGCAGCGTACCGTCACCATTTTTGCATTCTTTGCAATTCCGTGTGGAAAGTTATCTTCTTCAGTAACAGAGCAGCGGCACCTAATCCACACAAAACAATGTCCAAACCGGCCATGATCACGCTTCTCAAATGTTCAAACAAACTGAGAACAGTGGCAGACCAAGGCGCGCTACATGCAGATGTACTCCACAAACATTGTGTCACTTCCGTTGATCTTTGTTCACTGGCTAGCGCCATCTGCCGCTTTGGGGGGGTAATTACATCACGCGCATGCGCAAGACACCGTCTTTAGGTCGGCTGTCGCTTCGGTGTATGAAGAGGGAAAAAGGTCATGCGACGCGAGGAAACGGGAGGGAACGAGAGGAGACGAGAGGAGACGAGCTGTCGCTCCGTCTTATCTGTGGCAGTCTGGGAGTCGCCTTGCTGTATCTAGGCCTTTATCCTGAGTGGATGCCCGACTAAAAACACTGACGTCAGGGGGTAATTCCCGAATTACAGAGGTCCAAGGGTAACGCTTATCCCATGCAAATAGGGTTAAGGTCTGACCATTTAATTAAGTTACTCATTACTTCATTACCTTTGACGAGTGTTGAAATGACTTATCTTCTGTCCCAACAGTGACAGGCAGAACAAGAGTCTGGTGGTCTTCAGGGCCTAAAGGAGAACAACGTTTAGACATTTAGGTCATGGAACAGGCACGAGGGGCGCATTAGCCTGACCCACCGGCTCAATTAACTTTCTTGTTGTATTTTTTTTTACAAATGTGTTTAAGGGAGTCTTTAACAAATGGAAAATCAAGCAAACAAACCTATGCAAACACTGGGAGGTCATGCAAATTCAAAACAAACAGGGCCAACAAACGTGTGAGGGGCCACAGAGCAGCAGTGACAGGAGAGCAGAGTTCTCCTGACGCCGCTGGACCTTCACAGAGACACGGAGCAGCTCTGCAGGAGTCTGTGGAGAGGCGTGCAGGACTTGTGTTGGCCAAATGTTGGTGGATTTTCATTTTGGCTAGTGACAAGTTGACTCCCTCCAGCCACTTTCGGCCGGTGGGACGATAGCCTACATATATTTTACAACATCTGTAGAGTTGAAACCTGATTTTTTTGTCACTATACTTGGAAATGTCTCCCTAATTTAAAGTTTCTCTCTGTCATTGGAATGATTAGCCACGTACAGAGCCTTAGCTGAAACATGAAAACATGAATTAATTAGGGCTGCAACAACTAATTAGATTAATCGATTATAATCATTAAAATAATCGTCAACTAATGTAATAATGGAATAATCGCCAACTGGGATATTTAATAGACTCTGACATATGCCATGTTCTGTGAGAGGTTTTTATTTCCTAGATAAAGCAATAAACAGTTAAAAATAATGTACATTTTGTGTTTTTGATTAAAAATATCATATATGTATTACAGATGATATTTGATGTATAGATATATAAACATTCAGGAAGCAGCTTGTAGCTTTGTTTGATTTAATTTTGTAAAAATTAAGTGATTTTTGGTGGCATTATCACCAATTTTTAACAAAAACTATAAAACACCTCAAGTTTTTAACCATTTTACTCACACTTCTCTATCCGATTATTAATTGTCTAATCAAAAACGTAACAGATTAATCGATTATCAAAATAATCGTTAGTTGCAGCCCTAGAATTAATAGATGCAAAAAGATACTGTTTTTTCTCTATACACTTGATAAATTCAAATCCAGTTAAAACAATTGTAAAAACCTAATTTTGGCAGCCTATCCTATGCTATCACATACAGTAAATGTAAACATTTAAACAGATAAATTGTGTCTGTGTCAAAAAACTTAATGTCAAGTCCTGGTGGAGTTCGCTGAGGAATATGAAAGTCTGGGTATCACCTTTGACCTTCTGTTGAAACTCTCCTCCAGCACTGAGGAGATCCTGAGCAAATGTCAGCACCTCCTCAGGAAACTCAGGTCCTCCCAGTCAGGAAAGTCTTGTTACTGACTTCCTGTTACTCGTTCTTACAGAGCACCGTCACTTTCTCCACTGCAGCAGCCTCCAGAAGAGAACCCGGCTGCAGAGCACTGTGTGTCAGAGCTCACACGAGCCACCCACACTCAGTACCAGCGGCCAAATCTCCTCCAGGGCTGCAACAACTAATCGCATTAATTGATTATAATCAGTTACTGAAATAATCATCCACTAATGTAGTAATTGGTTAATGGCGCTGGTGCTGAGAGAGGAGGGTTCTTACCAAAACAGAGCAGTAAACCACAGAAACAGTTAAACACAAGGTAAATGTTGTGTTGTGGCTTCAATTAGCATAACTTAACCTTTTTTTCTGGTTCAAACTATGTAAAAAAAAAAAAAAAAAAGTGATTTTTTGTTTTGTTTTGTAGTATTATTACTAGTTTTTAACAGGAACAGTAAAACCTAATTTTTTTAACCACTTGTCGTTCTTACAGCACCAGGTCATAACACATTTATTTATGCTTTACTATCTGATCATTTATCGATTAATTGTTAACGTAATTATTAATGATTCGAGCGGCTCCTGCCTGGACGCCGGGGCCCCGCCTGCAGAACCCAGAGGAGGAGGGCCACCTTTGTCCCTAAAGCCGTCCTGCTCCAGCACCAAGCTACCACAGGTTTTTATGTTTCACATCTTATTTATTCTGTGTGAACTTTAAACAATCCTACTCACTGCACTTTAGCACAGCTGTGTCACATTTTGTGCATTGTTTTTTGTATTTTTAGTAGTTTTTATGAATAGCTTACGCTGTCTAATTGTCCTGTTTCATGTCTTGTTGTCTTTAACTGCCCCTCGGGGACAAATAAGGTTTTTTGTATTTGAACTGAATTGAACAGAACAGTGGTTCCCAAAGTGGGGTCCGGGGCCCCCTGGGGGTCCGCGAAGGTACTACAGGGGGGCCCCCAGAGGCTGTCTATTTTTCAATTTCAATTTATTTATTTATTTTATTATTATTATTATTATTTCAGACACGTTTTGGTCTATATGTTTAAAAATATAAAAAGTCAATAGAAATATTAAATACCTAAAAACATTAAGTAAATAAAAAACATTTGAAATTAATTACAGTTGTATACTTTCTTTATGTTTTAAAATATTACTTTAAAACAACTTTTAGTCAATAATCAGTGTTTTTGTAATGTTTTTATAAAAGAAACTAGGGGTGTAACAATACAGTAACTGTATCGATTTTTTTTCCTATGATACAACTACATCGATACACATGACCTTGTATCGAATCAGTATCGTTTTCTAGGAAGTGAATATCGATACTCATGAAGTATCGATCGATAATATCGGAAATATCGAAATTAGAAATTTGTATGTTAAAATAAAACCAGATATGGCTTTTTGGAGATAAATTTTGTGTTATTAATTAAATAAAATGTTATATTTAACTTTTCTTCACTCTCTGTCTGCTGGACATAATCAACCCCGGCCACGGTGCTACATTTAAGAGTAAACTTTTATGATTTTTGGCAAAAAGTTGCTGTATCGATTATCGATACGAAGGTGTTGAATTGTATCGAAACATATTGTTCCAAATTAGCCAATATCGTTCTTGAATCGTATCGAAACACTTCTAATCGATACATATCGTATCGTTGCAAAAACGTATCATTACACCCCTAAAAGAAACATATGGAGAAAAACATGGCAGAGTCTTTTGAATAGAGGGAAGTTTTATTGTTGGGGGTCCGCGAGCGGTTTTCGGAAATTTAAGGGGGCCACGACCGTCTTGACTTTGGGAAGGGCTGGAATAGAAGGTTAAGGTTAAGTGAAGGCAGACTTTATTCTCCTCATATGGACATTTGGGAAACAATGCAGTGCCCAGGGACCTTTCTTCAGATCTGAGCCAGGATCTTGGTCAGGACGACCTGTAGCTGGAGGATTAACCTACTGTGCAGGTTTTAGGTTGATGCGGGAAACCAGAGCACCCTGAGGAAACCCACCCAGACCCAGGGAGAACATGCAAACTCCACAGAGAAAAGATTCAGGATTTGACCCTGTGACCTTCTTGCTATGAGAGTGAAGTAGATCAATATCAAGTCATTAAGCAACATTCACAAACTGCATCGAAGCTTTGCCATGACATTTTAGGAATGCATTCAATAGACCATTACCACAATATGTTAGGACAAGATAACACTTTACTGATCCCACAGCGAGTCACACAGCTCTGCAAACAAGAAAAAGTGCAGAAAGCAAAAGAGTGCGTGCATGCAAGCAAAGGTAAAGGTGTGCAAATATTTGGGCATGTCCTCCACGGATAATGTGATGGAACAGTCAGCTAAGGATATATTTAAACAACACACAACGTCCCCCAGGCCTAAGCTTAATGTAAACGATGCATTATGCAAATCAAAGGCTGAGATAATTAGAACATCATCAGAATTAAGCAGTTTTTCCAGAGAATCCTGAGCAATTTGCGCAAACGTGGAGCAGTTAGCGTCTACAGAAAGCAACAGGCCAATCCCAGTCAGTCTTATCTTCTACACTTTTACCTTCTTGTGGCCTAAAATGAGCGGCGTGCGTGTTCATGCTGTCCTCGCGCTGGTTGCGTCTCCTCATCTTGCGCTCGCAGCTGCGCACCTTCGCGTCCATCTCGCGCAGTTTTTGCCGCAGCGCGTCGTTCTCCTGCTCGCTCCTCTGCCGCTCCTGCTCCATCTGGGACCGCAGCGCCGCGTACCCGTCCTCCACCAGCTTACAGATCTCTGCCACCGCGGAGTTCGCCAGGATCTCGATGATGGACGCGATCTGGGCTTGGAAACCGACACAGTCCGCCGCCATCATCGCCAGCTCCTCCGTGTCTTACTTTTAGGGGTTTTTTACGCACAGATTTGGCGCACAGAGCTACGGGATCCGCAGCGGGGAGCACCGAGGGCGGGCAGGGGTCATGCAAAAGCCGGAGAGTGAGCGTAAACCCGCTGTCAGTGCGGTTTTTTGTTGTTGTGAGCACAGCGGAGCGAAGATGTGTCCGTGCTCTCTGGAGCGAGTGTCGCCCGGTGATGACGTCAGTTTGTTGACCAGCATCACTTCACAGATCGGGAGGGAAATTATTTTATATTTTTATTTTGAATGTATTATATCTTTGTTTTGTACAGTTATTTTGGAATTTTTTTTTTTCCAAAGTTTATGAAAATGTTTAAACCTGAATTTGACAAAATATTAGTTTTTGTCGTGTGGTCACTGTAGACGCAGTACTTCCACAGTACTTCCACAGTACTTCCACAGTACTTCCACAGTACTTGATGCAGTAAAGTAGTAGTCTTCAGTGTCTTCTGTTGCTCAGGTTAACCTTTAGTTTTCAGCAAAATCCCTCACATTTAACACATTCATTATTAGTTCTTGAATCTGTGCGAAATGCTTTTACTTTTTTATTCTTTAGTACATTTGAAAGTAAGTACTTTCATACTTTTACTGAAGTAGAAATACTTCCTATAATACTTGAGTAAAGTTTTGCTCCTTTTTCTGTACTTTTACTTGAGTAAAGGAATTGAGTACTTCTTCCACCTCTGGTTTCCTTATAAATAAAAAAGTCATAAAAGTAGTATATCTCTACGGAAGCGCATAGTAAAAAAAAAAAACTAGTATAAAAAAAAAACATAGTAAAAAAAAAAAAACATAGTAAAAAAAAAAAAAAACCTCTCGTAAGAGATAGGTTTTTTTTTTTTTTTGGTGACTACTATGCGCTTCCGTAATATCTCAACACTTTTTTCTACTTTTTTTTCTAAATCTTTTAATCAACTTCTGCCATGAACATATAAAACAATTTATGCAAAATAAGTCTAAAAAATATTAACATACTATATTTAAAATGTTTTTTTTTTTTGTTTGTTTGTTTGTTTGGTGGTTTTTGTTTTTTGCTTTTTGTTAAAATGCTACACTACAAAAAAAAATAAAATAATAAAAACAAAAACCTCTATCCATATTAATGTTGGTGGAAAAATCCACTATGCATTGAGAATACTGAAAAAACAATGTTGTGTGTTTGTTTTTACAAAAAAATTGAGACGCAATCACTGGCGTGAAAAGGGTTAAAATTCTGAAAACAATTAAATATTTGGTATTTATGATCAGGGCAGGGGCTGATTAAAAGATTTATGCAAAAATAATAATAAAATATTAACTTTTCAGATGTTTTTTGATGAGGACACTTTTGTCACTGAACAGTAAAAACGTAACAATTTAAGTTAGTGTGCAAGAATAAAGTAGATAAAGTGATTTGTTAGTTAGTTAGAAAATACACACCTGAGCCAAATATAATAGGAAAAGAAAATAATAATAACCACTGCAAAGTTATAAAAAAAAATAAATAAATAAAAACTTGAAAAGGGGCTGAAAGACTAAGTTTATTATGTGTAAACTCTTTGGTTGTGCCTAAACTGTGCAAAACAAATTAAAAAAAAATTAAAATCTGACTCAGAGAAATTTTTTACTTTCATCACACTGCATAAATCTATTATTTAATCTGTATTTATGAAGCATTTAATAACAATTTCAGACCAAGGGAAAATTTGTAGTCAAAAATAATAATTTCTAATATTTATCTGTCAGGGTAGAAGTCAGTTTTGTTTTTACCCCCATACACTTTCACAAAGCAGGACATGAGTAATGGCTGTAGCAGAGGCTTTATTAATAACCTCACTGAAAACATACAGAGAAAAACATTTCATTGGTACAATTCTTGCTAAAAATCAAAAGTAGTTATAGCTGAATCCAGAAAATGTGTTTCCGGGACTCACATGGGCCCCCAAAACAACCAGAGCAGGACTAAAAGGACTTAACCTGAGATTAAAGCAGGACTAAACTTGACCCAAACCATTTTGTAATGATCTATTCCATGGTCCTCAAAAGAAGATCCTGACTGAGACTTCCATAGTTTTTGAGAACCACTGCTTTTTATTTAAACTCCAGTTTCTTTGCGTGTAGAGCCTGGTGCCTGATGAGGCAGCTCAGAAAGGAGAAGCTGCCGCCGCACGTGCTGCACAGAAACCTCTTCTCCCCCGTGTGCACGCTCTGGTGGACCTTCAGGTTGTGGGACGTGGAGAACTGCTTCCCACAGTGCGCGCAGGGGAACCGGGGCCCCTCTCCGGTGTGAACCCTTCGGTGACGTTTCAAGCTGTGAACCTGTGTAAATCTCCTCCCGCACAGGTCGCACTGGTGCGGCTTCTGCCCGACGTTAGGTTCAGATGTAGGGTCTTGTTGGGCGACGGAAGCGGGTGTTGCTGGAGCATTTTGTGAGGTGCGGGCTGAATATAAAAGTCTGTCCTCTGTCAAACTGTGCTCCTGCGTCTTGGCTCGAAAGGGAGTTTGTTTCTTTGTGAGCGGAGATGCCTTCAAGTCGCCTGGGAAAGAGATAAACAGACATACAGCGTGAAAAAAAGAGAGTACTGAACACATTGACACTTTACTCTACAAATATGTTTGAAGTATTGAAGAAAGGGAGGTGCAAAAAGACGTGGCAACCCTTGTCAAATTCACTCAAATCCTTACGCTTGCCCATTTTTCCTTGCCTGGAAATTCCAGACTCACCTGCTGTACCAGTGATGAGTCTGGTCGCCATAGGAATCAATTCGATTTCTAGCGCGGAGCAAACGGGCAGCGGAGTTAGCCAATCAGAAAATGGCGGACGTGACGTTAACAAAGCGACAAGAAAGTAAGCAACGCGAAAACTTTTTTTTTTTAAATAAAGGCTTCTAGTGCTGCAAGCTGCTGTGGTTTTAATGACTCGATATGTTTTTGGTCATTTAAAACGGAATTTATCGCTGAATGAAACAAACTCGGCTCCTCAGTGCGCCACCTTGATTGTTGTTGTTGCGGACGCTGCTCGCGAAGAACACGTGACTTAAATAAGCCAATCAAAATGCACGGTACAGTTGGGATTTGAGGAAACCACTGCGGACGACGTGGTGACCAGACTGATATTTCTCTGTAGAATAATACAGAGACATATCAGTCTGGAGTTTCCAGGCAACATTTTTCCTGCTTCACACATCAACATTGAGGACAAAATGTTTACTTGCAGTCTAATATATCTCGCCCACTAACAGGAGCCATGACGAAGAGATAATCTGTGTTGTTCACTTCACCTGTGGCCGATTATTTGGACCGATATGTAGGGCCGATTTAGGAAAGAAATTAATATAATATAGCTATTTGTTTGTTGTTAGAATGTGACAGTGAGAACAGTTAAAGATGAGTTTTTTGAGAAAACCACTAAGACAATCTCAGTCAAACTCTGTGCAGGTAGAGTTTAGGGCAGGGCTACAAAATGCAATTGAATTTCTGGTTCTACGAGGTTCTGTTACAGAGAAACGAGCAAAATCTTTTTATTGCCGTTCTGCGTTTTTCAGAGCGATTTTGGATGTTTCCTATGAACTCCAGAGTAAGAGCTCAAACAAGATGGTTGTGGAAGCTGGGGTCCTTCAGTCGCATGGTCTCCCAGACATGTGCCTGACCAAAAATAGGCATAAAAGTGCAAGAATCTGACCAAAAAAAATTCAAAAATCTGCCCGAAATGCAATATAACAGTCGACCTCTATTAAAGGGGCTATCTTATGTAACTTTTCCTCTCTTTCTCCCATGTTATAATGTTGTCCCCTCATCAAAAACAGACCCAGAGTTGTGTTTTGTTTCATTCACGCCTGTTTGAGTAATCCTGTATTCTCTGACGCTGAGTTTCTGAGGCCTCAGGACGCTCAGTTCCACAAAACAAGCCCTCTACATCCAGTCTGCTCTCATCAATTTGTCAAAAAAACAATAAAGAAACCAAAAAAGAAATGGCGTACAGCTCTGTTTCCACTGATTCCTCACAGACATTTTTCAATTTGGAATAAAACGGCATCATACAAAAAAGTTTAAGGAAGTGAAGTGCTCTTTTTTCTTTGATTATGTTCAAAAGACCACAACACTCTGCTGCCCTCTGCTGGTCTGTTCACCTGTTTCTTTACGGCACCAGTAGAGTATTTATTAAAAACACTCTTTTAGCCAGATAATGTTTTAAAAGGTTGGTTGCTGCTCTAGAAGTGACCAAAAAATAAAACACGAATAAAAGCTATAACCCCTTTAAGCCTGATCTGTGTGACTTTTTCTCAAAATAACTTTAATTTTGGCCTTAAGCCCTCTCCAAACACCAGCTCTAGAGAGTTCGATTACACCACATTTACAGCTCCATCATGTATTATTATTATTCTTTATAATTTTAAGAGAGATGACAGAATAACAGACATGTACCTCCATCTTTATCCACCTCCGTCTCCAAAACGCTGCCTGTGTTTAGTGGAAATCCCTGGACCTGAAAGAGGAGGAAGGTGTTACAGGCCAAGAGACGAATATCCTACACTCAACACATATCATCAAAACTAAATCAGTAGTATTTTTTATTCAGTTAATCCCGGTGCTTTTTTTTTTTTTTACAGTGTTGGTCTCGTCTCGGTCTCGACAGCAGTTGTAGGTCTACTCGGTCTTGTCTCGGTTGTGGCGGTTTTTTCACCAAACATTATAAGAAAATTTCATAAGTAATTCATTGTCAGTATTAGAAAAACCAAGACATTGGTTTTGGTCTCCGTCCTTGGAAGTTTTGGTCTTGACTCGATCTCGGTTCACTCTGGTCTCTGTCAACCACGTTTGTAACCGAGGTCAGAACAGAAGGTTAGGGTTAGGGTTAGGGTTAGGGTTAAAGTTTATGTAGTATTAATACATTTTACATACATTTGGAGTCTAAAACCAAAAAAGACACTATAAGACCTTTATGAAGCCTGTAGGCCTCTGAGATCTATGGTAGCCTGTTTTTGTCCACTAGAAAAATAAAAGCAAAGGTTGATTTCTTTTTTTAAAATATTGCCTAAAAAAAAAAAACCTCATCCCTCAAATTTTAAAAAGGATACAAGAAGCATTTAAATAATTAAAGTATTAAAAAGGAGTATCATCAAAATTGTTTTTGTCCTCTAGAAAAATAAAATCAGAGGCAGATTTTGAAATGTACTGCCTCAAAAAAGAAACCCACCTCTAAAAATTTTAAAGAGTACATTAAAATAAAGCCATGTCTCAATTTTTAAAAAGCTTGTTTAATTTTTTTTACTTAAATAAAAAGCACTCCTCAAAATAAAATAAAAAATACACACTTTAAAAAAAAAAGAAAAAAAAAAAAGAAAAAAAAAGACATTCCACTATTTAAAAAGTGAATAAAAAAAATAAAAACACACACAGCCTCAAATTAAAGGGGGGCGCTGTTTCCCCAAAATGTCTTGTCAAAAAGAAAACCCTGCCACAAATTTGAAAAGCGTTCAGCTGCGGTGGATGCGACAGAATAAAAACGGCGAAGCTTCGTTTAGTCTCTGCTTCCCGACTCTGGAACTCCTCACCTGAAAAAATTCGCCTTGAAACGTTGCTCAATACTTTTAAATTAAAGACCTACCCTTTTAACAGCAGATGCACAGTATTTTAATTGTCTAAGGATATTTTTTAAACTAATTTTCTGCATTAAACTGTTGTAATTTGTTTTATTGTTGAACTCCGTGTAAAGCACTTCGAGTCGTCTGGTCTGTGAAAGGCGCTGTATAAACTTTAAAGTTACACTGTGTAACTTTTCTCCTAAATATGTGGGGCATACTGACTTGTTTTTGTGATTTTTTGAGCGATTATAAGGCCTGAGGCGCGATCTGTTGCTCCGAGCGGGGCTTCTGTACTGAGAAACCACCCTCGCAGTTTGGCCGGGAGCGCTCCGCTGTTGAGGAAGAGTCACGTGACAGGGAACGACTTGCTTTACGGCATTCCCTTCTGCTCTTATACCTGAGGTGCAGTATAACCATGAAGCTACTTTTAGCGTTGTTATTTTCGCCAGTTCGTCAGGGCCGAAGGACACAAGAAGATGAAGACAATGTCGGACGAGGCAAGAAAAAGAAAACGTGAAAGGGACCGCACCAGATCGCAGACAAGAGTCAACATCGGACAGACTTTTGCTCGCTGGCGTCAGATGAGAGACAGAGAAGGCTGCAAATCGGATCACGTTTTTGCTTCTTTATTGTTGGACAGGTAAATTAGCCTCTTTATTTTTTCTTTAGAACGTGCTTTTTCATACAGTTATTAGTTGTTTTTACTGCGACCATTGCACGATATTTGTTGATAAGCTAACGCTAGCGCTAACTCTATAGAAGATCCAGTCCAAACTTCCAAAGGTAGCAGCAGGTCAACTAAAGTTGAAACAATGATGGAAACAGACGCACGCTCGCACAGTTTCAGAAGGAGGAGGGGCCCTAGTGTTTACGTTTTGCGACGGTGCAGTGGCACCTGTGGCCTCTAGAGGCGCAGGACCGGGAATCTTACACAGTGTTACTTTAACTATGACTAAAAAAACAAAAAAACAAAACATGTTTAAATAATTTATTTTCATATTTTTCTCACACAGTATGAAAATCTGGAAATATGACAATTTCTGTAGACAAAGATTATTCGTTATAGAAATATCTGAACAAAATAGCTACACAAGGAAGGCTTATTACATTTGTGCTACTTCTGAAAGAACATGACTTTTTAAAAACAGACTTATAGCAAGCGACAACTCACACACAATAATTTACTATGAAATTACAAAAAAAAAAAACTGAAAAGTGTTTAATTAGTGTATAAAATTTATAATTAAAACATCACAATGCAAAACAATGTAAAGGCTGATATAAACTGAATGATCAATATTGATTAACAGCAACTTAAACAGTCTTTTCCTCTTGTTATAAATATAAAACCAGAAAATGCATATAAAGCTTTGGTTTTCAGTCCACTGTTTCTCAGTAAAAAGAAACCAGTTAAAGGTTTGGACACATGTAGTGGTTCTCAAACTGTGGTACGGGTCTCCACTGGTGGTACGTGGGCTTCTTCTGGTGGTGCTCAGGGGTCTTTTGCAGTTCAAGTCCTGATTTATTTTCATTTAAAGCCAGTGTTATTCATGTTTGGCTCTGGAAATTAAACTTGTGTAGACCAAAGTTTAGTCCTGTTTCAGTCCAGTATTAGTCCTGGTTATGGATTTAGTCCTGGCTTAAACCTGGTTGAGTTCAGTGTTATTTGTTCCTTGTTTGGTGTGAAAAGTTTAAGAATCACACCTATAAGAACTAAATGAGAAAGTGTGTCCAAGTGTTTGACTGTGTGCTAAAGGTAAATGCAGGATCTCAGGTTAATGCTTGTACAAATATCAACAGTTCATATAATATCTGCAAACTAAATCCTTAAGAGAAGAGGTAACATTGTTGTCGGTTGTAGCCCAATAACCAGCAGGCATTAGTTAAAAGTTCTTGTACTTTAATGTCTGCAAATATAACCACAGCAGTGTTTACACAGACTTGAGTATCTCAGGTTTGTGGTTAGCATCCAAGCCATATTTTCAGTCGCCGGGTGGATAACAGGTGGTTGGTTTGGGCCATGTACTACATTAATATAAATATAAACTCAAACTTGCTAAATAAGCTTTTAAAAGTCATTAATGCCTGTGCCCCATATTTTTCTCCAAAAGACCATGGTGCATTATGGGTGATTTTGGCTGGTGCAAAGCTGCAAAGTATCCACTGATGTATCCTTGGTAACTGCCTGGTTCACACGGCAAGATAATTGTCGATTTTTTTACCTGATTCTCTCCTTCCGATGATTTTAAGGACGCCCCGATTATCGTAATGTCACTAAAGATAATCTGATCAGATGTTCCTGCTGTGTGTGGTGTGTTCAGAGAGCTCTGGTCTGCTCGGAAGGACGTCGGGACCGCTCCCATCTCAAATCAGGGATATTCCACATGGAGGATCGTCTTGGCCCGATATCCAGAAATGTGAATGAATCAGAAAGCGAGGTGACAGAAGCACGGAGGGGAATCCAAAATCAAAACAGCTGTCATGGCCCACGTTTGCCGTCTCCACTTCTTTAACCAACGCCTTTTTCTTTTGTATTGTTTTTTTCTCCGTTAGAAATAGTCCACAAACCATAGCAACTGCGTCTTTGTCGTCCGCCATGTTTGTGTTTGCCAAAGTCACGTTTAATCTCGTGAGGTTTTGTGAGATTTCCCGTCTGACCTGGGAATGTTGGTGAGTGAAATCTGTTGGTGTGTGGTGTGTTGTCTTTGCCACACACTGTAGGACCAAACCTGTGATAGCTTTGACTTATTATCGCCGTGTTTGTGGTCTCTCAGGTTTTGAAAATCTTCCGACAATTTTAAGATCTTGCCGTGTGAACCAGGCATTAGCTGAACGGAGGAAACCTGCCTGGGAAGAAAATGAACAATGGAATGTGCCTTGGGCGGCAGGTGATGATGTGGATGCCTTCCCGCGGTGCAGTGAAGGCAAAGCAAGGTACCTGGGCTTTTAGAAAAACCTCTCCTCTCTTCTTGGCTCCATGGCTTCTCCCCTGAGCTGGACCCAGAGTGAAAAACCTAAGTTGTCTAACTCTAAACCTGTTTTCTGAAACCAAAAAGTCTGACTTGTCCCAGGCTGAGTGGGCTAACTATGAGTTAAGAATTAAACTCAGAATTAGTTCAACCTGCTGCAGGGAAAAAGGGCCATGCTGCTCATCAAACACATCAGACTTTCACAGGAAACACATGAGCTTTAGATCAAAGTGGACCAAACACTGGACATAGCACAAAACATATGCTATATTTCATTTTTCTGATTAGTCGTATGTGGAACCATTTGTGTCAAGAGGTAGTTTATCCACTCTCTGTTGGTACAGCCCCCTGGGAATCCAACAGAAATCCACAGAGGCCAGACTTACTCTGAAGTCTGTGAAAGGCTGGTGAAGTATTTAAGCACGTTCAAATCTGAGTAAAGACAGTCAGTATTTTCTTTGACTTGTTGTATTAAGACACTGTGACATCAGGCTGGTCTTATATTGCAGGGTTTGTGTTTTGATGTTGCAGCTTCAGGTGCCTCTTGAGGTTGCTCGGATGCGAGAACCTCCTGCTGCACACGGCGCAGCTGAACGGCCGCTCCCCGGTGTGCACGTTCCTGTGGATGGCCAGCTGACTCCTGCACACGAAGCCCTTCCCGCAGAGCGCACAGGTGTACGCCTTCTGCCTCGTGTGCCTCGTGACGTGCTTGTTCAGATCCGACTCCAGGAAAAATCTCTTGGTGCACTTCGAACACCCGAACGGTCGCTCCATGGTCGCCGCCTGCACGAAAGTCGGCCTGAAGTGGCTCTGAGAGGCAGTTTGGCTCGAGTTCAGAGGGAAAGTTTGGAAGCTCTGGTTGGGAATGGTCACGTTTGGATGCACGTTTGGAGCTTGCTGTTTAAATGTTTCCATATTATTGGTGATAAAGGAAATTGTAATGCCACTAGATGTCCCTGGAGTTTCATTAAAAGTAGCAGAAGAAGACTGAGGAGTACTTTTTTGGTCTCTATTTCCAGTGTCTGAGCCTAAAATATCTTCCTTGTCAGAAGCCCCCCCACCATCAATGACTATTATGTCCGAAATTAACTTGTTTGTAGTTTTATCGCAGTGAGTTGGGGGCTGATTCCTGTTGAAGATGTTGGAGCCACTGACCTCCGTGTCGCTGCTGGGACGGGCCCGTGTGGCAGAGCTGGTGTCCCTTGAGGTTGTACTGTTATTGTTGTTGATGCTGTTGTCTTCGAGTCTAACGTTCCCCTCCACTTTGACGATCAGGAGATCGCTGTCCTCCTCTGCCTCTGTGGGCTGAGAGTAAACACATACAACAGTGTTTAAAATAATATCAGTCCAACACCACAAAGCAAAACAATCACTGTTTTCAGTAAAAAAAATGTATATTTCTACAGTCAGTGTAGTAGAGTAACAGAAAACCAATAGAACCAACACTCATGAAATGCCTGAAATCTGAGTAAACTGGGTCGTTCCAGACATTGTTCAGAAGAACAGGGTACTTTAAAGTTACACTGTGTAACTTTTCTCCTAAATATGTGGGGCATACTGACTTGTTTTTGTGATTTTTTGAGCGATTATAAGGCCTGAGGCGCGATCTGTTGCTCCGAGCGGGGCTTCTGTACTGAGAAACCACCCTCGCAGTTTGGCCGGGAGCGCTCCGCTGTTCAGGAAGAGTCACGTGACAGGGAACGACTTGCTTTACGGCATTCCCTTCTGCTCTTATACCTGAGGTGCAGTATAACCATGAAGCTACTTTTAGCGTTGTTATTTTCGCCAGTTCGTCAGGGCCGAAGGACACAAGAAGATGAAGACAATGTCGGACGAGGTAAGAAAAAGAAAATGTGAAAGGGACCGCACCAGATCTCAGACAAGAGTCAACATCGGACAGACTTTTGCTCGCTGGCGTCAGATGAGAGACAGAGAAGGCTGCAAATCAGATCACGTTTTTGCTTCTTTATTGTTGGGCAGGTAAATTAGCCTCTTTATTTTTTCTTTAGAACGTGCTTTTTCATACAGTTATTAGTTGTTTTTACTGCGACCATTGCGCGATATTTGTTGATAAGCTAACGCTAGCGCTAACTCTATAGAAGATCCAGTCCAAACTTCCAAAGGTAGCAGCAGGTCAACTAAAGTTGAAACAATGATGGAAATAGACGCACGCTCGCACAGTTTCAGAAGGAGGAGGGGCCCTAGTGTTTACGTTTTGCGACGGTGCAGTGGCACCTGTGGCCTCTAGAGGCGCAAGACCGGGAATCTTACACAGTGTAACTTTAAAAAGTTGACTGAAGAGGGGAAAACATACAAAGAAGTGCAGAAAACGATAGGCTGCTCAGCTAAAATTATCTCAAATGCTCTAAAGAGGCGACCAAAACCTGAAAGATGAGGAAAAAAATTAAAAATCATCATTTGAATTGGCCGAAAGCATAGCCAAAATGGAAAAGGCTTAGCCAATGATCAGCTCCAGGGAGATTAAAGAAGACCTAAAAATACCTGAGAGTACTGTAACAATTAGAAGACGCCTTTTGTGAAGCCAAGCTCCCGCAAAGTCCCATTGTTAAAAAAAAGATGTGTGCTGTAGAGGGTACAAGAACACACTAACTGGCCTAAAGAGAAATGGATCAACATTTTGAGGACTGAAGTACGATTGTTCTTTTTGGCTCTAGTGGCCACAGACGACCCCCAAACACAGTGAGGCCTGCTGGAGCAGCATCATGATATGGGGATGTTTCTCAGACTTAGGTGTCGGGCCCATCACAGGGATCACAGAGTAAACTCAAGCCTGTTTTGGGGTAACAGTATTAAACCGCCCCGAGCTGATACAACCCGTGCCGTTCAGTGGAAATGTGGTAACAAATTACAGAATCCTATATCCAGACTCTAATCTAGCTCCACACTAAAACAGTTTCTTCCTTGCCCCATTCCTGTACTGATCTTTCCTGGAGGTTTCATTTTCATTTGAGCGTGGCAGTTCTTATTACTTATTTTAATTTAATTTAGAAATAATACCTAATGAACTTACCTCAAATCTGAACCTGCCTAGTGTCATTTTATAGTTAAATAACAAACTAAGTGCATAGTAAATAAGTAATAATGGTCGTATTTTGTCCCTACCTCGGCTTTGGTTGTGGTGACCACCTCTTGGTCTGGGTCTTGGTCCAGGTTCACGGGAGGCGTTTTCTGTGGCGGCTGAGAGACCAAAGAAGCTCTGTTTAAAAACCTGGTCCTGCTCTGGAGACTGGAGCCTGATGGAAGATGACATAAGGAAAATATTAAGTAAAGACCATATGCTCTCAGTAAAAATACACTCAGATAGAGTGACCACCTGTCCCTCTTTTGGTTGTACTGCACAGCCATTTAGGCAACTGTCCCTCGTCCCACTTATTAAGGTAATGTCCCTCTTTTTCATTGGTGCTCAGTGGATCTTCTAAAAAGTGAGATTCAAGTTAAGGACAACAAGGTCAGTATTCTTTGCATAAAATGTAGAATAAATATTTTTTGTAGGCGTCCTCTCTCTGGGTTGAATATATGGTTGGTTTGTTTCAGGACAGGCCTCTCCTGGAGCTGGTGTTGCTGCTGGATTGTTTTGACAAAATACAAACTGAGAGCTTTGATTTTTTCGGTTCCATCTTATTTATGACAATGAACAAAGTCTCAGAAAAAGACATTACTTTGCAAAATGTGTGTTACTGGATTGAAACAGCACATTAAATGTGTTATGGGCCCTAAACTTAAGTAATTTGTCAGTAAGTAAAGCAAGATTTTTTTATCAAAAGATTTATTTCTCAAGTCTCACTTTTGTCTCACTTTGTCCCACCAAACTGCACAACTTGTCCCACTTTTTGTACTTTTTGAGGTGGTCACCCTACACTCACACTGCAGCAAAAGTGCCCTAAATCTGACTTTCTTGCCCCTATTTGATTTTTTTGTGACAGTGTGAACAGCACAAATCAGATTTTTTTTAATCTGACCCAGGCCACTTTCACATGAGCTTCTCCTAAATCAATATCTGACCTTTTACAGTGTGACCTCAGTCTGAATGAACAAGTCACATTTCGTTTGACTTTTACTACATTTTACTGCAACAGATGCCACAATCCTGCACTGGAGGAGGCGGAAACTGCCCAGACCGAATAGTAACAACCATGGCATCAGTGGAAATGTGAGGTTTTTAACTTAATTAGTAATTAGGGTAAAAAAAATGAAAATATTAAGTATATAAATGTTGAGAAGGGACACTGATACATGTATTCATATATGTGCATTGACATTTAAAATTACGGATAAACTCGTCACACTCTTGGCTCCATCATGTCTTCTTTCACACACGCAGGTCACTGTTCACACACAACACTGACGGAAGCCACATTCAAAGTGTAATGTGAACCACCATGCTAAAACAAATCAGATTTAAGCAAAACAAATCAGATTTAAGCAGAAAGACCTGCAGTGTGAATGTTGTAGAACTACACTTAGTATTTAGATTGGACAGAACAAGTTAGGCTAATTATGGGTTCAGCTTTCAAGCTTTTAAACGTCTCTGTGGTAAAAAAAAAAAAGTTTAATTACATTCATAGCTGAAAGATCCCAAGTCATAATGTACATAAATTAAAAATAAAATGCACATTAAGTGATTTTTGAGCAGTTTGCAGATGTAAACCCGCACCACTAGAGTACTTTTGGTTGTTCTGCACAGCCATTTAGACCTCTGTCCCTCCGTCCCACTGCTCCAGATAATGTCCCTCTTTTTCATTGATGCTCAGTGGACTATATAAAAAGTGTGATTAAAGTTAAGAACAAGTTAAGGTCAGTGTTCCTTGTGTGAAAAAATATTTGTGAGTGCCCTGTATCTTGCTGGAGTAAATTTTTGGTTGGTGTTGTTGCTGCCCCATGGAGCTGTGAGCTGGTGCTGGACAGTGTTGTCAAAATGAGCCTGAGAGAATTAATTTTTTAGTTAGATAAGATCAGTTCCACCTTTTTATTCCATGGATAAAAAACACACATGAATATATAAATGTTTTCTAAAAAGTAGCAGGTATCTTTATTTAAATGAGGTTTAGACTCAGGAAGTTCAGGGTAGGTCCAGATTTTGTCTCATGAAATTTAAGACCTATTTAATGCCACTTAGAATAAAATTTAATGCTAAGATTGCCGGCAAAAGAACAATAATCTTTATAAATTGCACACTAATAAAATATCAGTATTACTCTCTGAAACTCATTGGTTTTATTTTAAAAGTCTAACACAGGTGAAATAACTGTAGTTCTGCTTTAAAAATCTCAAAATGGAATCATAAATCTGTATTTTTGCAACAAATATGACTGCAACATTGTGCATCCCATATAAACATTCGAGTGGGTGACTTTAAGATATTCATAAAACCACTATTGATAGAATTGTTGCCAAATTCATATCCAAAGTATTGCTCTAACATATATTTCTGACAAGCACAACCCTGAAAAAGTTGACTTAGCTGTCCCAGTTTGACCATTTAAGACCTAGATGAACAATACTTTTAAGGCCTTGATTTTTGCAACATCAAATTTAACACCTTTTTAATACTTTTAATACCTTGGGGCTACCCTGAAGTTATTATCAAAGCTTTTATTCTCTCTCTCTCTGGGCGGTGACCCGTGCACGTACCGCTCGGTGTGTCCCTGCCCTGGCGGTGCTGCAGGAGGCGGACCCCGGGGAAGCAGCGGCCGGAGACGGACCCCTCTGTCCCCCTCAGGCGCTCCGCTCTGTGCCGGGAGATCTGCAGCTCCAGGAGTCTGATCTTCCGCCGCAGGAACTCGTTCTCCTTCTGGCTCCGGGACATCTCCAGGCTCACCACCGCGTACCCGTCATCCACCACTTTACAGATCTCAGCCACGGCGGCGTTGGCGAGCGCCTCCAAGATGGACGCGACCTGCGAGTGGAAGTCTGCGGCCGAGGACATGGTTGCAGCGGCCAGCGGGCGCAGTTTGAGGAAATATAAACAATATACGACTAAAACTAGATTAAAAGTAGTAAAAGTCACGATAACTTTGTGTTAATGGAGTAGAATGTAGCGTAGAGAGAAACAGAAAACTTCAGGAGGTTGGATGATTGTTGACATCCTCGCTGCGGGGAAAGCGGAAGTCTCGTGCTTTGAGCGACAGTGAACCCACAGAAGAGCGCCCTCTGCCTCCTGGAGGAGTAATGTCACCTCTCATCCTGGTTCAACACTGTTACTGCGGACATGAAGGTAGCACAGGTTCCCAGCCTTTTTTATACATAAAAATAAAATAAAATAAAATAAAATAAAATTTATACAAATTCCCCTGCATTTTTTCTTTAAAAATAAAATCTCCCTGCCTTTAAAATATAAAGATAAAATAAAAAATATAAACGCTTATTAATTTGAGTTTTTTAATAATTCTAATAATTAATGCTCAAAATAAACTTAACAAATAACTAATAATAATCTTAAAGGTTACATTTTCCCCAAGTCTTACAAATTCAACCTTTAAACTCATAATAAATTTACAGCAAAGGAAAATTATAATGCTTTGAATTTTTTAAAACAAGTTATAACCTAAAAATATGTAACAAAATATTATGTTCAAATGCTATTCTTTAGCAGTTTCACCTCCTTCTCTTCAGTCTTAACACTCAAACGTTTAATATGAAAAGATGACAAATATTTTCTCACTTCATGAAATAATTTCAAGTCACCCTGCAAAGTTCTTGTGTACCCCTAGGGGTCCCTTACCCCTCTTTGGGAAACACTGCTGTAAAACAGTCCTTAGTTTAACTTTATAACACCTCAGTCACCCGGACCCAAAAGATTATCCCACACTCATTTACATTTTATCTGGGCTTGACATTTATGTTACTGCTCACTGGCCACCGTGGCACAATTCATTAAAAATGTTTGTGTTTTTACCAGCCATAATTTAATTTGTTAATTAGTTTTTGTGTATATCATATAAGTATACTTTTTTTTTTTTTACATAATATGCAAAATTAGGTGTATATGTATCAACAGGGGTTAATCAGATATGAATTCATATTAAGTATTAATAAACATTTTTTGTTTAAAATATTTTTAACCATGATGAACTACTGTTAATGTTGTACGTTTGGGCAGAGCAACATAAGTTCAGGCCAAACCTCTAAGGTTAAGATATAAGTGCAGAACATTCCTCAGGTTGGAGTGGCACTGGGAGAATTTGTGTTGCAGTCAAAATGAAACATCAGAAATGTCAGGCCCTGATCATGAAATCTAAATAATTATATTCATCTTAATATTATCAATGTAGTGTATAATGTAGATATGCCTCTTTCTAAATCAAAATTTACAATTACAAACACATTTCACACCATTTACAGATCAATAAATCAAATTCAAATCATACAATTACCTTTAAAAGATCATTTATTTTTACTGAATAAGCTTCAGTAATAATTTCAAAAAGTGCTGTTGCTTTAAGATATATTAGGTAATATCATTCATTTAAAAAGTCAAAAATGACAATAAGTTGAATTAATAAGTTATTTTTATTGCTGTACATTAAGAAAATATTCATTACAATTCACAGTCTTCATAAACCAAACCGACAGCAGCAGTTTTCTTTCTTTTCAACAGAAATGACTGTAACTATGGGCCAACACTGATCTGAGTACAGTTCTATGAGGTGTAGTGTGTTTGAGCTTCACTGGAGACGAGACCGGACCAGCGACTTTCACACCAGCGACGTCACACCTGCAAACACAAAACTCATGATTATAATACTTCATAACATTACCAGCTTCTGTAGTTACACCACAGCTGCAATATATTTGACATTATTTATTTAACCCTGGGTCCAAAGCAGGCACAATAATCTAAAAAGCAAAAATCGTCTGTGGGACTTACCGTGGGAGAACTTGCACTGTTTGAGCGCCTCGCTGAAGCCTTCGCACAGACTCAGGTCGCTCTGAGTCGTGGCACAGTCCAGAAACTGTCTGACCTCAAAGTGGCACGGGCCGGGCTGAGGCGGGGCGGGACGAGGAGGCTCCTGCAAAGACACGATATCGTTTTAAAAGGACAGTGTTTAGTAAAGCGGCGTCGCTGAGAGAAGCAGACAGGAGCTTTAAAAATGACTATTACTCCAACTTTGTTACACTGAAGGCAGACCTGGTTTCGTCCTGGTTTAGACCGGGTTTAGACCTGGTTTAGACCTGGTTTAGACCTGGTTTAGTCCTGGTTTAGTCCTGGTTTAGTCCTGGTTTAGACCTGGTTTAGACCTGGTTTAGACCGGATTTAGACCTGGTTTAGACCGGGTTTAGTCCTGGTTTAGACCTGGTTTAGACCTGGTTTAGTCCTGGTTTAGTCCTGGTTTAGACCTGGTTTAGACCTGGTTTAGACCTGGTTTAGACCGGGTTTAGTCCTGGTTTAGACCTGGTTTAGTCCTGGTTTAGACCTGGTTTAGACCTGGTTTAGTCCTGGTTTAGTCCTGGTTTAGACCTGGTTTAGACCTGGTTTAGACCTGGTTTAGTCCTGGTTTAGACCTGGTTTAGACCTGGTTTAGTCCTGGTTTAGACCTGGTTTAGACCTGGTTTAGACCTGGTTTAGTCCTGGTTTAGACCTGGTTTAGACCGGATTTAGACCTGGTTTAGACCGGGTTTAGTCCTGGTTTAGACCTGGTTTAGACCGGATTTAGACCTGGTTTAGACCGGGTTTAGTCCTGGTTTAGACCTGGTTTAGACCTGGTTTAGTCCTGGTTTAGTCCTGGTTTAGACCTGGTTTAGACCTGGTTTAGACCTGGTTTAGTCCTGGTTTAGACCTGGTTTAGACCTGGTTTAGACCTGGTTTAGTCCTGGTTTAGACCTGGTTTAGACCTGGTTTAGACCTGGTTTAGTCCTGGTTTAGAGCTGGTTTAGAGCTGGTTTAGTCCTGGTTTAGACCTGGTTTAGACCTGGTTTAGACCTGGTTTAGTCCTGGTTTAGTCCTGGTTTAGACCTGGTTTAGTCCTGGTTTAGTCCTGGTTTAGTCCTGGTTTAGTCCTGGTTTAGACCTGGTTTAGTCCTGGTTTAGACCTGGTTTAGACCTGGTTTAGACCTGGTTTAGTCCTGGTTTAGACCTGGTTTAGTCCTGGTTTAGACCTGGTTTAGACCTGGTTTAGTCCTGGTTTAGTCCTGGTTTAGACCTGGTTTAGTCCTGGTTTAGACCTGGTTTAGACCTGGTTTAGACCTGGTTTAGACCTGGTTTAGTCCTGGTTTAGACCTGGTTTAGACCTGGTTTAGACCTGGTTTAGACCTGGTTTAGTCCTGGTTTAGACCTGGTTTAGTCCTGGTTTAGTCCTGGTTTAGACCTGGTTTAGTCCTGGTTTAGACCTGGTTTAGACCTGGTTTAGTCCTGGTTTAGACCTGGTTTAGACCTGGTTTAGTCCTGGTTTAGACCTGGTTTAGACCTGGTTTAGACCTGGTTTAGACCTGGTTTAGACCTGGTTTAGTCCTGGTTTAGTCCTGGTTTAGACCTGGTTTAGACCTGGTTTAGACCTGGTTTAGTCCTGGTTTAGACCTGGTTTAGACCTGGTTTAGTCCTGGTTTAGACCTGGTTTAGTCCTGGTTTAGACCTGGTTTAGACCTGGTTTAGTCCTGGTTTAGACCTGGTTTAGTCCTGGTTTAGACCTGGTTTAGACCTGGTTTAGTCCTGGTTTAGTCCTGGTTTAGACCTGGTTTAGACCTGGTTTAGACCTGGTTTAGACCGGGTTTAGTCCTGGTTTAGACCTGGTTTAGTCCTGGTTTAGACCTGGTTTAGACCTGGTTTAGTCCTGGTTTAGTCCTGGTTTAGACCTGGTTTAGACCTGGTTTAGACCTGGTTTAGTCCTGGTTTAGACCTGGTTTAGACCTGGTTTAGACCTGGTTTAGTCCTGGTTTAGACCTGGTTTAGACCTGGTTTAGACCTGGTTTAGTCCTGGTTTAGAGCTGGTTTAGAGCTGGTTTAGTCCTGGTTTAGACCTGGTTTAGACCTGGTTTAGACCTGGTTTAGACCTGGTTTAGTCCTGGTTTAGTCCTGGTTTAGACCTGGTTTAGTCCTGGTTTAGTCCTGGTTTAGTCCTGGTTTAGTCCTGGTTTAGTCCTGGTTTAGACCTGGTTTAGACCTGGTTTAGTCCTGGTTTAGTCCTGGTTTAGACCTGGTTTAGACCTGGTTTAGACCTGGTTTAGACCGGGTTTAGTCCTGGTTTAGACCTGGTTTAGTCCTGGTTTAGACCTGGTTTAGACCTGGTTTAGTCCTGGTTTAGTCCTGGTTTAGACCTGGTTTAGACCTGGTTTAGACCTGGTTTAGACCTGGTTTAGTCCTGGTTTAGACCTGGTTTAGACCTGGTTTAGTCCTGGTTTAGACCTGGTTTAGACCTGGTTTAGACCTGGTTTAGTCCTGGTTTAGACCTGGTTTAGACCTGGTTTAGTCCTGGTTTAGTCCTGGTTTAGACCTGGTTTAGACCTGGTTTAGACCTGGTTTAGTCCTGGTTTAGACCTGGTTTAGACCTGGTTTAGACCTGGTTTAGTCCTGGTTTAGACCTGGTTTAGACCTGGTTTAGACCTGGTTTAGTCCTGGTTTAGAGCTGGTTTAGAGCTGGTTTAGTCCTGGTTTAGACCTGGTTTAGACCTGGTTTAGACCTGGTTTAGACCTGGTTTAGTCCTGGTTTAGTCCTGGTTTAGACCTGGTTTAGTCCTGGTTTAGTCCTGGTTTAGTCCTGGTTTAGTCCTGGTTTAGTCCTGGTTTAGACCTGGTTTAGTCCTGGTTTAGACCTGGTTTAGACCTGGTTTAGACCTGGTTTAGTCCTGGTTTAGACCTGGTTTAGTCCTGGTTTAGACCTGGTTTAGACCTGGTTTAGTCCTGGTTTAGTCCTGGTTTAGACCTGGTTTAGTCCTGGTTTAGACCTGGTTTAGACCTGGTTTAGACCTGGTTTAGACCTGGTTTAGTCCTGGTTTAGACCTGGTTTAGACCTGGTTTAGACCTGGTTTAGACCTGGTTTAGTCCTGGTTTAGACCTGGTTTAGTCCTGGTTTAGACCTGGTTTAGTCCTGGTTTAGACCTGGTTTAGACCTGGTTTAGTCCTGGTTTAGACCTGGTTTAGACCTGGTTTAGTCCTGGTTTAGACCTGGTTTAGTCCTGGTTTAGACCTGGTTTAGACCTGGTTTAGTCCTGGTTTAGTCCTGGTTTAGACCTGGTTTAGACCTGGTTTAGACCTGGTTTAGTCCTGGTTTAGACCTGGTTTAGACCTGGTTTAGTCCTGGTTTAGACCTGGTTTAGTCCTGGTTTAGACCTGGTTTAGACCTGGTTTAGTCCTGGTTTAGACCTGGTTTAGTCCTGGTTTAGACCTGGTTTAGACCTGGTTTAGTCCTGGTTTAGACCTGGTTTAGACCTGGTTTAGTCCTGGTTTAGTCCTGGTTTAGTCCTGGTTTAGACCTGGTTTAGTCCTGGTTTAGACCTGGTTTAGACCTGGTTTAGTCCTGGTTTAGACCTGGTTTAGACCTGGTTTAGACCTGGTTTAGTCCTGGTTTAGTCCTGGTTTAGTCCTGGTTTAGACCTGGTTTAGTCCTGGTTTAGTCCTGGTTTAGACCGGGTTTAGACCGGGTTTAGTCCTGGTTTAGTCCTGGTTTAGACCTGGTTTAGACCTGGTTTAGTCCTGGTTTAGACCTGGTTTAGACCTGGTTTAGTCCTGGTTTAGACCTGGTTTAGACCTGGTTTAGACCTGGTTTAGTCCTGGTTTAGTCCTGGTTTAGTCCTGGTTTAGACCTGGTTTAGTCCTGGTTTAGTCCTGGTTTAGACCGGGTTTAGACCGGGTTTAGTCCTGGTTTAGTCCTGGTTTAGACCTGGTTTAGACCTGGTTTAGTCCTGGTTTAGACCTGGTTTAGACCTGGTTTAGTCCTGGTTTAGACCTGGTTTAGACCTGGTTTAGACCTGGTTTAGTCCTGGTTTAGACCTGGTTTAGTCCTGGTTTAGTCCTGGTTTAGACCTGGTTTAGACCTGGTTTAGACCTGGTTTAGTCCTGGTTTAGACCTGGTTTAGACCTGGTTTAGACCTGGTTTAGACCTGGTTTAGTCCTGGTTTAGTCCTGGTTTAGACCTGGTTTAGTCCTGGTTTAGTCCTGGTTTAGACCTGGTTTAGACCTGGTTTAGTCCTGGTTTAGACCTGGTTTAGACCTGGTTTAGACCTGGTTTAGACCTGGTTTTAGATGTTTTAAGCTCATTTAAGTCTTGTGCCCCAGTTTTAAAAAGTAACGTTGCTGCTGTTCAGAGACAAAAGCCTCCCCATCACAAAACATCATAAAAAACAGATACATTCATATTTTTTTTCTACTTTTCTTTTTATAAATCTTTTAGTCAACTTGTGCCCTGATCATAAACACCAAATATTTAATACTTTTCAGAATTTAAACAATTTTTATGCCAGTGTAATAGCATCTCATTTTTTTAAGTAAAAAACACAAAAAAATAATATTTTTAATTTTCTCAAAGTAAAGTGGATTTTTTTGCAGGGGTTATTACAGCCTTGGGTTTGTCAAAGATTACTAACAACATTTATATTCAAGGATAATTTTTTCCTGTGCTATGTAGGATCTAAAAACCAAGTCCCATTAAAACTGACTTTTTGCTACTACAAAAAAAACAAAAACAAATCCATCTAAATCAGTGTTGATCTTTGACAGACCCAAGGCTGTAATAATTGCCCCTAAAAAATCCACTTTATTTTGAGAATACAGAAAATATTTCATTTTTTGTTTGTTTTTTACCAAAACACTGGCATGAAAAGGGTTAAAAATCTGAAAAATAATTAGATATTTGGTATTTATGTTCAGGGCTGAAGTTTATTAAAAGATTTATGCAAAAGAAAATAGAAAAAATATGTATATATAATATTTCTATGATGTTTTGTCACGGGGACACTTTTGTTTCTGAACAGCAGCAGTGTCACAGATTTAGTCAGAGAAAGTAAACATAAAGTAATATTAGATTTGTGTTTAGAAAATCAACTTTAGTGATAAAATACACACCTGAGACACAAAAGAGAAAAGGGAAAAACCACTACAAAGTTATCAAAATTTAAAAAAAGTCAGCGAGTCCCAGTCCTGATACCTGAGACGTTGCTCTGGCTGGTTCTGGGCTGCTGCTGCTGCTGCTGCTGCTGCCGCCGCCTCCACTGAAGGCTCCAGTTAACGCAGACCCGACCACGTGGCCCACCGCCGAGCCCACCGCCACCCCCGCAGCCGTGGTCGCCATCTGGGCCATGAGTCCCGGGCCCTGGGACTGGGCCGGAGCCGGGGCCAGAGAGGCAGGAGGAGCGTGAGAGGGAACTGGGGCGTGGGATGGAGGAGGGCTGGACGGATGTGAAGGAGAGATGCTTTCAGAAGTATTTTAACAGTGTTTAGTATTGGAATAATGATAACGAATACATGTCCACGGCTGTCAACGATGGGACTAGAGGAAGATGAATAAATGAATGTTAAACTCCAAACTTGCTCTGGTTTAAAGACCTTCACATCCTGTCCAGCATTTCTCCTTCTGTCTTCAAATTGTTGAATATTTCTACATAGCTTTGCGTATTACCACTAAACTTATATTTGATGTACTATTGCTAAGGTTAATAAATGCTTCAATAGTACTAAGAATGCTTTGATTCTAAAGGATGTTTTTCTCCTCTCAGAAGGTCACTCTGCGATTACATTGTGCATTTGCAAAAGTGCACAATAATGAGCTGGTTACAAAGTTAGGAAACTCCAGGTTACAGTGGGGGCTCCCTGCCGTTGCGTGGGACGCTCCTGAAGATAACAAAGATTACGCACCGCAGTAATGAGAACTCTGGCCTGGTCGAGGCACGGGAGTTTCTTGAAGAAAACATTTTAATGATATGCAGAAATCGTCATACATTGTCATACATAATATAAAAACTGTGATCACTCCTTTGTGGACGGCTGGCCCACCCTCTCCCTTTCAGCGGGGCCTGCTTTTGTTACCTGTGTGATACTAAAATAAACCTTCTGACTTGATTATACTTCTGAATCATCGTCCTCTTTGATGCTTACACCCAAAATGAACAAATCCTAATAAAATGATGCATGATCAGAGTTACACTGCGCTGTAACCAGGGCTCCACATTAACTTTAACTGGACAAATACTGGTAGATTTCTATTTTAGCCAGGAATATATTTAGTCTCACTATAGCCACTTTCAGCCATTGGATTTCATGCATGTTTCTAGGGCTGCAAATAATGATTATTTTAATAACTGATTAATCTGTAGATCATTTTTATGATTAACTGATTAATAATCAGAGAGTGAAGTGTGATAACCCTGGTGGCCTAACAAAGGCAAGTGGTTAAAAACTTGTGTTAAATAGTTCCTGTTAAAAATTTGTGACAATACTACAAATACTTTTTTTTTTTTTTTTACAAAATATGTATTTTTTTTTTCAAAATAAACATTCTCGTACTGTTTCTGTGGCTTTACTGCTCTGTCATGGTAATAAAATCTCTTCCCTCAGCTCTTAGCATGTTCCAGAGACTAATAATACCCCACATAGTGATTAATCAATTACAAAATTAGTTAAGTTAATCAATTAATCTAATTAGTTGTTACAGCCCTATAGTGCTGGGCGATATGGAAAAAATCAAATATCAAGATATGGATTATCTTATATCACGATAACGATATATATCACGTATGTTTTCAGTTATTCTTTGAAAAGTTTGACAAAAATTTCATTGCTTACTTTTCTCCAACTTTATTTTGAAGTGACATTTAACTGAACTGTCACAACTGAGAAACATACATTTTAGTGCAGTCATATAAATGTATCAAATGAAAACAGCTGTGGCAGAGGTACAGTATCCTTCACATTTTTTTCTAAATCATACAGTTATTTAAACTGAATTGTCAAAATAAACTATATTTTTAACATTTTTTTTAAAGTGCACAACAGTTTCAATATTCTGAGAAGAAAAACACATTTTTGCACTTTTTCTGAAATCTGTAACCTTGTAGTGCAAAGTTTGCAAACCAATATAAAGTGTCTAAAGTAAACATCATCATCTTGAACCCAAAATGTAACCAAATCGGTAAAAGTGCTTCTTCCTGTGCTGCCTGCGTAGCTGTCTCTGCCTGTTGCAACTCCAGGCATGAAACTTCAACCTGTTGCACGTCCATTGTTCAGCATTCATGAGTTAAGTAACGTAAAGCATGTCGCAAACCCGCGTGAGAATCAACGAACGTAAAGCAGCATCATGTCGCAAAACCACAATACGGAGTTTCTTTGCGAAAAATCTCTTTTTTATTCTTCTTTTTTTCACTTATATAAACTTAGAGTATGCACAGTGACAAGACAACACTAAAACAATCGTTGCAGGCTATTTAATGATATATTTGCTGTAATAATTGATAAAATTAGGTTTGAAACGATAGAAACGATAGAAGAGAAATGGCACGATAGACACTTTTCTATCGTCCCCACGATATGTATCGTCATATCGCCCAGCACTACAGCCCTACATGTATCTTAACTTTAGAGGTCCTCAATTCCTGTTGCTATTTATTCTGGTGAAGCTATTTTCTATATATTTGATAAAACCCTGTCCATAAATAAAACCAAGTTTTACATTTCTTTAAGCTTATCTAATAATATAAAACACGTACAAAGACATTTGAACGAACTTATTTGGCTGAAAACACTGTTCACACAGACTAGTGGATAATAAACTTTATAATGAACTTGCCACAGAGGCCAGTGGGCAAAAATGTGTGCGTCAAGCTTGGACTCTAAGCTGTGCATTTTTTTCTTGAAACAAAATTCTTATATACACATTTGAGATTTTCACTCTCCACACTTAAGAAGTTTAATGTGTCTACAGGTGTGCTAGAATTTCATTTTTAAGTCCTTTTGAGGATGACTAATGGAAAGTTATAACTTATCATTACCAAAAAGAAAAGTTTATTTGCACTCAGAAAATGTGTATATGGTATTTTTGCTGGTTGTGCAACATCACTTAATTCATCCCTTTTATATGTTTTCAATTAAGGGTCCATTAATAGCACTTTTTTTCTCCACTAATGAGTTAGAATAAGTTAGGTTCATTAGGGAGGGAGGGTTTTATAAACGTAGCAGCAGAAAGTCAGGCCTAAAGTTACAATTTAAGTATAAAAGTCCTCAGGTCAGCTTGAAAGTGGAGAGCTATTTACCACATGAACTAGTTTTGAGCTCTTTTACCCTATTCTTTAAGAGCTGGCATTAAGTTTTACACAGTTTTACACCAGTATTATTACTATTATAAAGTAGTAATGAAATAAAGACAAAGACAGTAACATAAATGTGTGTATTACAATGTACTTAAAACATTATCTTTGTCCAGTGACCTTGCAGGACTTCATCAATTACTATGACGCAACAATATGGTCAAGTCTGTGGTATAAATTAAAGGTTTTTTTCTGTTTATAAACCAATTCTAATGAGTTTATAGGCTATAACCTCTTTATATTCTGCATAAAAGTGGCATTGGGGCAGAAGTTTTCCCTTAAAAACACGATATGACGCTGTTACTGGTCCCACTTTTCCCTTTAAATGTTTACCTTGCAGGGGCAGGAGCTGAAGGACGGCTGCGACTTCCTCTGGCCATTCTGAAATCAATAAAAAAGTTCACTCAAACGCGTAAAAAAGGTCGGTGGACGTTTCTAGAAACAGATTTTCTGTATTAGAGACACACTTCTTCAGCACTCGCATGTGTAACTGACCTTGTAGTGTGGCTCCAGTTGGCTATTACAAATATCGCGAGACTTGGCTGTGGAATACGAACTTTTCGCGTTGGCGTTTCGACTGTGGGAAACATCGCGAGAACAGGATATATGGATGCTAACCTGATGCTAACCCGATGCTAACAGATTGACAGTTAAATATAAATTAAAATATAAAACTAAAATTTAACAAGACGGCTTTTTAAACAATCTTACTGTCTACTAATAAACCGTCATACTTTACATTTTATTGTAAAAATTCCCAGTCGTAAAAAGATCACGTTAGAAAGTACTTCCGGTATTATTTTCATAATAAAGGTATCTTAATTGAACACATTCGAGAGTTAAAAAATAGAAAATCATTTCAGAGCAGTTTATCGGGTGATGTGGGTCAGATAAACGTTTGAATGCGATTTTAAAATTTTTATTATTGTGTATTTGTGTTTTTTTATTTTTATTAATACATAAAAAAACAAGTACAACAAATATGGAATCACCACCAAATTTAAATCCAGCTTAAAATAGGTGCCAGAAGAGGCTGTTAGAAATAATAAGACAAATAATAAAAAATAAAATAAATAAAAAGGTTAGTACGAAACCGGAAACGCATGCATTTACGTGTTACCGCTATCTCTCAGTTCATTCCTGCACATTTTCTGCCCTCACCATGCCTTTCCTCGACCTCCAGAGTAATCTGCCTGCGAGCAGCTTTTCTGAGGACTTTTTGAAGAAGTTTGTCTCTGCCACTGCGGCCGCTTTGGGGAAACCAGAGGATGTGAGTTTAAGAAATTGGTTTTATTTATGCTAAATGTAAAGCGAGGCAGTGTGGGTCACGCTCTGCCACTATGTTCTTCATTAAAATTGCGTAAGGAGAGGACGTACACCTCTTACTCGTAAATATTGAATAATCTACCTGATAAATTAGTCTGGAACGGTTTTGGTTTAGTGTCAGTGTTAAATAAACTGGGATGAATGTATAGGTCATAACTTTATATTGAAGTTTTATAGTACTAGAGCTTCTGTTGTTGTTACCCAAAGCTCTAATGCAGTTTAACCTGTCCATTACAAACAATTCTTAAGTCTAAACACAAATATACATCCTTATATCCCTTCAGAGCAGCACAGACTGAAGACAAAGTAAACCAATTTTCCTGGCCTACCTGTATTTCACAATATACCCTCAGTGTTTTTATGGTAGGGGTGTTTAGTGAGTGCATAGCAAAGAGAGCCAATAATAAAATACTGCAGCACAACCAGATTACATTGCAACAATTATAAATAAGCAGGCGGGGCAGGTTCTACCTAATTTTTTAAAAACATTTAAAACCGTTATCTTTTGTCATGAACGATTGAACAACTGCCTGTTAAAATAAGTCAAGTCACCAGGTTACACTATAAATCGGGCTGCACAATATATCGCAAAATTATCGTTATCGCAATATCAGCAAACGCAATATCTGTATCGCAGGAATATAAATATATTGCAATAACGCTGTGGTCTTCCATCTGACAGAGATTTACACTGAAGAATCATTTTCCACCTGAGACTTAAAAGAACATGTGTTGTGACTAAATAAAAATGTTTAAAAAGTCCAGTTTTAGTGGTAATTTATTTAATTTAGTCACAGCTTAGCCTTGTTTTATTCCTGGTTTAGTCTGTGTTAAGTTTTGATTTTGTCGCTGTTTTGACTTGTAAATACAGGAACTTACATTTTTGTGAAATGTCATGAATTTAACTTACTATGTTCAAAAAGTAGGCTCTATTTACAAATATCGCAATAATATCGTTATCGCAATTTTTGACATAGTTATCAAATATCGCATGTTTTCTCCACATCGTGCAGCCTTACTTTTAGGTCATAAAAAGTGCACTGCAAAGTTCAGTAATATTTTCTTTAGTGCCACAAAAAAACAAAAAAAAACAAAAAAAAAAAAAACCTTTTGTTCATAACTAAACATTTAAACATTATGCATATCATTTAAAAAATATATATTTTTTTAATCATATGAAAAACTTTTATGAATAATAATAATAGCGTTATCGCAGTTTTCAACATAGCTGTCGAATATTGCATATTTTCTCCATATCATGCAGCCCTAACTATAAACATATTTGATGTTATACAGTTATATTTTTGATACCTAATTAGGGCTAGGTACCGTTAAATGATACCTTTGTGGTATTGAAAGAAAAGTTACAATATGACTGGTATTGAAAATAAACACGATTTTTTATTTGATACCAAGTTTCGATACTACTACTGTTCATTTGGATGCATCCAATAAATGACACAGAATAAATCATACAAACTTCTGGTTTTAACTTACAGCTAAGAGTTTTGCTAAAAAAAAAAAGGTCTTTTATTGAATATTTTGTGTTTTATGATTGTAGAAAATGAAGTAGCTCACCATAGGTATCAGTAATTTTCGTTGAGGCACCGGTATTGAAAACCAGGTATTGTTTAAGAACTGGTATCAATAAAATCTGAACGGTGCCCAGCCCTATCCATAATACTCCCATGTAAACATTCAGAGTTAGGCTTAGAGAGGTGGAAATCCTAAAACATGTATTTAATCTTGTTTTGTGTTGGAGAGTCGGAAAGTTGTGTCAGCTCATGGTAACTATCTGTCTGTCAAACACACATGTATATTACTCTCCCCAGACAACTCTGACTGGACTGCACAGGCGCTCAGTGCTGAGGAAAGCCACCCAAATCTTTCCCCCCTTCACAGTTCTTTCATACTGTTACCATCAGGCAGGCGCTGCAAGGCTCCACTGGCCCAGAAAAACAAATCCAAAACTGTGTGTGTCTGTTAGGGTTACAACAACTACTCAAATTAACTGATTGTAACTGATTCTTAAAATAATAGTCAACTAATTTAGTAATTGATTAATCGCTAACAGGAATATATAGATTTTGAAACATACAGTGTGCTGTTTGAAGCGGGTTTATTATCAAGGCAGCGCAGTAAATTTAACAAAACAGTAAAAGAAAATGTCTTTGTATATATTCTTTATCCAAAAGTCCTCAAGTGGCACTCTTTGGTGGCCAGCTTCATCTGAGTAAAATTTCTTTAAAAATGACACATTAATTCAGGCTTTACTATCCAATTATTAATTGATTAAGCAAAAAAAAAAAAAAAAATTGGCAGATTAATCGACTAATTATAGTTAATAATAATACATCAATTTTATATAGCGCTTTTCACACAACTCAAAGTCGCTTTACAATTTTTGATCTATTATTCATTCACTCCTCAGTCACACTCGGCAGTGGTGAGCTACTTCTGTAGCCACAGCTGCCCTGGGGCAGACTGACATAAGCGTGGCTGACAATCTGTGCCAACGGCCCCTCCGACCACCACCAAACACAGCCACACTAACACATTCACACAGGCACACTGGGCAAATGCTTAACCCACTGCCCCGGGTTATGTTGGTAGTTGGTTAGTTGCAGCCCTAGTGTCAGTGTGTGGAACCTTGTCAAAAGGAGAATTTCTGTCACTTTCTAGGACAGACACAAAAGTCGTTATCTCCTCTAAAAAAACCTCACACATTTCATATTTGCATGTTTAGTTGCCAGGCTGACAAATACATTGACAGACAGCCATTCTTTCTTTCTCTATGAAACATTCAGATTCAATTACATGCGTGACTTTAGCAGTGGCCAAAATGATTCGAACACATCTGTTGTTTTTGTTGAACTGTCCATTCAGACGTCTATAAAATGAACAAAATCGACAAAGCCATCAGAGATTAAGCTCAATAAACCAGAGACAACAACAAACAACTTAACCATATTTCACTGCCAGTGTCACAAAAGCCTGTTCCATCACAAAACCACATCAAAGACATTATTAGTGAAGAGAAAACTGGAGTGAAAAGCCCGAAATTTGCAGATCTGTCAGTCAGGTGTTAATAACTTTAGCCACTGCTGTAAATAAAGCCAACCCAAGATGGTGACTTTTTTTTTGTTTTGTTTATTTATTGTCAAAGAATAACCCAACCTAGAACCAACATTTATGTAAAAAGCACAGGGCATAAACCACACCTCACTGGTTCGAATGTAATCTGTTTTCAGTAATGTTTCCGTGTTTGTCTTCAAGCGGATGAACTTGGTGGTGCATCCCGGGCTGCCCATGCTGATCGGGGGGTCCTGCGCTCCCTGCGTGGTCCTCTCAGTCTCTGCCATTGGTGTGACCGACACCGCCGACAAGAATAAGGAGCACAGTGCCAAGATATTTACCTTTCTGACCAGCGCACTCGGCCTTTCTGAAGACAGGTGACCTCAGTGACCTTGTATACGCATGCTATTAACCTGTTTGAACTACCGTATTTTCCGCACTATAAGGCGCATCGGATTATAAGGCGCACCTTCAATGAATGGCCTATTTTAAAACTGTTTTCATATATAGGGCGCACCGCATTATAAGGCGCATCCACTAGATGGCGCTGCGCTAAAGGGAATGTCAATAAAACAGTCCGATAAGTCAGTCAGTCAAACTTTATTAATAGAATACAAACCAGCGTTCTTACAACTCCCTCGTTGAAAACTAGGGATGCACCGATACCACTTTTATTCAAACCGATACGAGTACTTCCATTTGAGTACGTACCGATACGAGTACTTATATAGGGGTAACTTTATAGTTTATACATTCACACTGCTGTATCTCATTCATCCCATACCGTGTCGTCTTTTTGCCGTCTATCCCCGCTCTGCGATGCTAAGTTATTTTTACAACAGAGTGGTTTGAACACAGCTAACCATGGCTAAAATTTGCTGAATATGGACATGTTATACCTCATTTTAAAGCTTAGATTCTCCTCTATTCAGTCGCTAAAATAATTTTAAAGACGGAGATTCGCCATTACATACAGGAGCTAACACAATTAGCAACGGTACTTCTTATGTTTTATCAGACAACAACTGCTTCAGACTCCGCTTATATCATTTTCAGGACAACTAGGACAACAAAAGGACAACTGCTTAAGTTTTAGGACTCACGTATGATTTGGGATGTGTGGTTGAGCAGAATGTAGAGCCAGCTTTGCTTTTAAAACCTGTCACTTCGGCGACGCCCCCTGAATACGGTAGCCATAATTAACCAACATTGATCCATATATAAGGCGCATTGGATTATAAGGCGCACTGTCGGTTTTTGAGAAAATTAAAGGCTTTTAGGTGCGCCTTATAGTGCGGAAAATACGGTATTTTTTTGTGAGATTCTTAGTGACAGTAAACCTGTTCTCTATAGTAGTACAGGAGCAATGACCTCTGTGTCATGTGTGTCTGCTAATGGGGCCACTTTTAGAACAAATCTCCTCTCAGTGCCAAGTTTGTGTCACATTAGCAGGGATTTACAGTCACTTATTTTGACACATGACCAATTTTTTTATTCAAGAGCCAAGATTAAAAGATTCAAAGAATTTATTTTCCCTATGCAATGAAATTCTTTCTTTGCTGTCCACACTGAATGCCACATAAAATAGACAATAATAATTTCACAATAGGTAAAGAGAGAAGAATTATGCAAAATGCAATAGAACTATAAACTATACATAAGTACACTATATTTCCAAAAGTATTAGTATTACCTGCTTTTACACACATATGAACTTAAGTGATAATAACCCATATAACGTGAGCCCACCCTTGCATCTCTCTACGTCAGACATCTACGTCTCTGACCTGGCTCTCAGTCTTGGCTCTAATTCGTCCCAAATGAGTTCTGTCAGGTTGAGGTCAGGACTCTGTGCAGGTTAAGTCAAGTTCTTCCACACCAAACTCACTCATCCAGGTCTTTATGGACCGTGCTTTGTTGGAACAGGAAGTGGCCGTCCCCAAACTGTTCCCACAAAGCTGGGAATTGTCCAAAATCTCTTGGTGCTGAAGCTTTCAGAGTTCCTTTCACTGGAACTAAGCTCCTGAAAACAACCCCACACTATAATCCACATTCACTTATTTGGTTGGTGAGTGAATACTTTTGGAAATATAGTGTATATTCTTTTACATAAATGTGTGAGGTTGTGCAACAGCCAGCAGTGAAAGAATGGCTTGAATGTCCATTATTCTGTTTCTTATTTATATAACCCCAGAACATAGCACTCCTCAATGTAGTAGTAGTAGTAGTAGTAGTAGTAGTAGTAGTAGTAGTAGTAGTAGTACTAAACTTAGCACTCCACAGTACAAGCTCCTGGCTGGGCCGCATTTAAAGCAGTGCATGGTTTAGTCTCTGTCTCCTTGCTCCTGTCTGTTTCTCCAAACTGGAAGTGTCCTTACAGCCATCTGCTTTAGGGCAGAGGGTACAAACTCTTCTTTAAAGAGGGTCGCGATTTGAAGATGGACAAATCTTCAACGGCCTGATGTTGTCAAGAAACTGACCGCACATACAGATATACATCAAGTATACATTTAATGTACACTGTTTAAGTGTACATTAAATGTTTAAGTGTTTTCAAAAGCCAAACAATTATAAATTAATGTCTACTGAAAGAAGTAACAGCTTTGAACATAAAAACTGCAATTCATTTTTGACAAACTATCGTATTTTCTGGACTATAAGTCGCTTGGGAGTATAAGTGGCACAAGCCAAAAAATGCATACTAAAGAAGAAAAAAATGTATATAAGTCGCACTGGACTATAAGTCGCGTTTTTTGGGGGAAATTTATTTTACAAAATCCCACACCAAGAACAGACATTTCATGTTGAAAGGCAAGTTATAGTAATAATAGAATAGAGAACAACAGCTGAATAGGTGTGCGGTTTGCTAACGTAACACATTGATGGTTATTCAGCTACATGAAGCATAAACAACGAACTGAATAGGTGTCTCGTATGTTAACGTAATATATTAACAGTTATTCACATAACTATAGCATAAAAAACATAATATAACAAGTTCACCAAACTCACCATCTCACTCCTAATCACTAAATCCTTTAAATTCTTCATCCTCGGTGTCGCTTCTGAACAACTCCGCCAACTCCGGAGGTAGACGAAGCGCCGCTTCCTCCTCTGCGTGGCTGTCGTCAGACTCAGCATCAGTTCCATTTCCAATTATTCCGCTCTTTCTCAGTTGTCTTTATAGCCTAAGTTGTTAGTGGTAATGTTTACATTTTAAATTGTCAGTGGTACAGGTGCAGCAGATGCTGGTACACAAGCCTAGAGCGCCCTCTAACCAACACCTGAAATATTTTAATATATAAGTCACACCTGAGTATACGTCGCACCCCTAGCCAGACTATGAAAAAAGTGCGACTTATAGTCTGGAAAATACAGTACTTTTAAAATACACAGAGCAGTACATGAGACAACACTTCTGAAACACTGTAAAAAAGTGCTGGAGGACCATAAGTGATACATTTTGTCACAGAAGCTGAGGGCCATAATAAAAAATCTCAACCTGTGCCACAAATGGCTGCGGTCTGCACTGTGGACACGTCAAGCGTCTAATAGAACCATGTTTACAAAGTACAGCTGTGCTCTTTAAATGTGACATTCACTTCTTTGTTTTTTGTTTTTTTTGCAGGGTTGTGATCCAGTTCCATGCTCTACAGCCTCACCAAGTGGGCAAGAAGGGAACTGTCATGAGCTTTCTGTGAACAACGCCTTCTCACAAATCATTCCCCAAAAAGAACAAGACAAACGGACAAAATAGTTATCTGTTCAACGGTTTTTAATGACACTTAGTATGTTTTTTATGTTTTTATTTGTAGTTCAGGCTTAGGATTTTACAGTTTGGACTATTTAACGCTGCATTAGCCAAAACTTCTTCCCTCGTGTTTCTTTTATCATTTAATAAATGAATATATGGAGTTGTCACATTGTTTGAAAATCCTTTTAGGAAAGTCTGGATAGGAACGGGAAGCGAAACATTGGATAAAAAACGCAGGATCAAATTGGTTTGACGCTGAACTTAGAGCTAAAAGTTAAAGGTGAGCTCTAAAATAAATAATAGCAGCCAGGTTGCTTTGTTGTTGAGGATTTTTGGACGATAAGGGAAGGAGCTTTCAGGCAATGCAGCTTAAAGTTCTCTAATTTTTCGCATATCATTAAAAAGACGTGTCAGTCTGTAGGTTTAACACATTATTTTAATATTCATGCACATAACATATATTTACACAGATGGTGCAGTATAAATACATAAAGTACAAGTCCTAAAAATGACACTTTTCTGTTACCACACCTAACAACTCTGTTTTATTTTCTCCTGAATGTTAAAAAGTGAATTGAACAGACTTGTTGCCTTAAATGTGTGGCGTATGGAGTTACTACTTAGACTTTTTCTTTGAGCTGAAATCCCAGTGCATCTTGTGGACCAATACTATCGCTGAGGAATTATGCAAAAAAATACAACAAACATTAATATCTCCTTTTAATTGTAACAACAAATCATTGCTCAATAAAACATCTGAGACATAATTACTTTTGTTTATTTATTCTCTGCTCAACTTTTTGCTTCTTTTCCTTCACTGTTGCCAAATAAGTCGGATAATGTTAGATCCCAGGGACATTTCGGGTTCTACAGTGTTATTTTCGTGTCATTTTTTTGTATTGAATGAATACAGCTCACATTTCCCAGAGCAAAATCATTTAAAATATATTTGGATTTGCCCCAAGTTTTTTTAAATGAGCCTAAAATTGCGAAGCTACAGAAAAACTGACAGATTTTTTAATCCACTTTTATCTCAGGCTAATTACAGTTAGGTCCATAAATATTTGTGCCCCCAAAAAGAGGCTGCTACACTTTAAAGAGCTGTAATTCCTAAACTCTTCGTCTGATTTCGATGTAAATATTCTCAAATTACAGCTGAGAGTCTGAACTTGAAGCACACATGAATTATATAACTGTATTTGTAATATGTTATGGTAAAAAGCTAAACTAACAAAATGTGTTGGTGTCCAAATACTCATGGACCTAACTGTAATTGGACTAATGTTCAGTTTTTACATTTTTATATGTGACCAGCAGGTGGGGCTGTTTCCCCCCCCATTTATAGCACACAATCAAATTTAACCCTTTTTACTATTTTCATTGATCTGTAATAAATGAGCTGAAGTTCTTGACCCCCATTTACTCACAGATTTTAAGTGAGTTTTCTTTTAAAGTTACATTGTGTAACTTTTCTCCTAAATATGTGGGGCATACTGACTTGTTTTTGTGATTTTTTGAGCGATTATAAGGCCTGAGGTCTGATCTGTTGCTCCGAGCGGGGCTTCTGTACTGAGAAACCGCCCTCGCAACTTGGCCGGGAGCGCTCCGCTGTTGAGGAAGAGTCACGTGACAGGGAACGACTTTCTTTACGGCATTCCCTTCTGCTCTTATACCTGAGGTGCAGTATAACCATGAAGCTACTTTTAGCGTTGTTATTTTCGCCAGTTCGTCAGGGCCGAAGGACACAAGAAGATGAAGACAATGTCGGACGAGGCAAGAAAAAGAAAATGTGAAAGGGACCGCACCAGATCACAGACAAGAGTCAACATCGGACAGACTTTTGCTCACTGGCGTCAGATGAGAGACAGAGAAGGCTGCAAATCAGATCACGTTTTTGCTTCTTTATTGTTGGGCAGGTAAATTAGCCTCTTTATTTTTTCTTTAGAACGTGCTTTTTCATACAGTTATTAGTTGTGCGATATTTGTGGATAAGCTAACGCTAGCGCTAACTCTATAGAAGATCCAGTCCAAACTTCCAAAGGTAGCAGCAGGTCAACTAAAGTTGAAACAATGATGGAAACAGACGCACGCTCGCACAGTTTCAGAAGGAGGAGGGGCCCTAGTGTTTACGTTTTGCGATGGTGCAGTGGCACCTGTGGCCTCTAGAGGCGCAAGACCGGGAATCTTACACAGTGTTAAATCTGTCACTACAGAAAAAAATAAACCATTAAAATCAACGTTGCTGTGGATCGCTGACCCATCTCAGACGTAATAATGATAATAAACCACTTTTTTGTGAAATATTTTTATTTTGCTTTTTTTTTATATGAAAAATCAGTGGAGATATGTAAACATACTGACCAATAAAGGGTTAAAAAGTCCAAACACTTAATTCATATTTGATGCATATATTTCAGCAGTGGTGCCAGGTGGTAAGTTATGAAGCACATTTATGTCGCTATATCATACTTTTAGGTAGGGCGGCACAATATATCGCAAAATTATCGTTATCGCAATATCAGCAAATGCAATATCGGTATCGCAAGAATCTAAATATATCACAATAACGCTGTGGTCTTCCATCTGACAGAGATTTACACTGAAGAATCATTTTCCACCAGAGCCTTAAAAGAACATGTGTTGTGACTAAATAAAAATGTTTAAAAAGTCCAGTTTTAGTGGTAATTTAATGAATTTAGTCACAGCTTAGCCTTGTTTTATTCCTGGTTTAGTCTGTGGTAAGTTTTGATTTTGTCACTGTTTTGACTTGTAAATACAGGAACTTACATTTTTGTGAAATGTCATGAATTTAACTTACTATGTTCAAAAAGTAGGCTCTATTTTCAAATATCGCAATAATATCGTTATCGCAATTTTTGACATAGTTATCAAATATCGCATGTTTTCTCCACATCGTGCAGCCCTACTTTTAGGTCATAAAAAGTGCACTGCAAAGTTGAGTAATATTTTCTTTAGTGCCACAAAAAAACAAAAAAAAAAAACTTTTTTTAACTAAACATTTAAACATTATGCATATCATTTAAAAATATATATATTTTTAAATCATATGAAAAACTTTTTCCCTAAATAGAGTGCTGTGTAATTTGTAGCCCAGACTGAAAATAACACATTAACACCGACTATAATTAAGGACTCTCCATGGGGCCCCTCATGTCCTGGGCCCCTGATGTTACGGCCCTGTATTTCAGTCTAGACTCATTTAAAGTGGAAACATTTCTGACGTATAATGTTTTTATAGCAGTTTTTGTGAAGGTGCCATCTTCTGTCTTTGGGACAAATGTACGGCCCCCACAGTGGAATGTTTTAAGTCTCGTCTTAAGACCCACTTTTATTCTCTGGCTTTGTTTTGTCCTGTCTTTTATTGTTTTGTTTTTATTTATTTATGTGCTTTTTTTTATTGTATTCCTCTTATTTGATCTTACTAGTTTTTATTGCTTTAGTGGAAGCTAGTGAGGTTAAACAGAACATGTATTCATTTATTTATTGTTTTATAATTTTGTGCAGCACTTTGGAAACTGTCTGTGTTTGTAGAAATAAAGTGGATTGGATTGTTTGTTTTTTTAAGGATCTTTTAGGGTTAATGTCCTAAAGCACAATTCAATGGCTACAGAAACTTGCCCTCAGGAAAAGTGTAATAAATATCACGCCAACTCCTAATCGTGTCTCAAAATGTCTGCAGCCTTTTCATTAAAAAAGAAGAAAGGCCAGTCTAAGATTACAAACAAATCTTACTGAACAAGATACGACTGCCAGGTCTCGTGTTTTCATGTCACGCAGAGGACTACAGACTGCTGAGGTTGCTTTTTCTCTAAACTTCCTGAATGAAACTCTAAAATCCTGTTCCTCTGAGGTGTACGGCCTGCACAGATTGAAATCATTACAACAACAGCTGCTAAAAGCACTCGTTTTCCTCTTTTATGAGCTGTGTGTTGTGTTTGCGTTGGGCTTAAACTATGTCCCGCCCAACACTGTGCTCTCTGAACACACTGGGACAGGAGCGACAGGGGTAAAGGCAGGCCAAGGTACAACTAAAATAATCTCAGTAACTAGTCCAGGATTAGGTGAAAGTTAGTCTAGCAAATGTTTAAATAAAAGATCAAACAAGAGCAGAAGAGTATCACAGACTAACGCGGCCAGGGAGAAATGGAATTAAACTAAAGTTAAATATAAGAAGCTAAAAAAACTAAAGACAATGAGTGTGCAGTGTGTGGATGATAAAGTAACACCCTACCTCACCCTCACACCCTACCTCACCCTCACACCCCGCCTCACCCTCACACCCCGCCTCACCCTCACACCCCGCCTCACCCTCACACCCTACCTCATCCTCACACCCCGCCTCACCCTGCCTCACCCTCACACCCCGCCTCACCCTCACACCCTGCCACCCCGCCTCACCCTCACACCCCGCCTCACCCTCACACCCCGCCTCACCCTCACACCCTACCTCATCCTCACACCCCGCCTCACCCTGCCTCACCCTCACACCCCGCCTCACCCTCACACCCTGCCACCCCGCCTCACCCTCACACCCCTACCTCACCCTCACACCCCGCCTCACCCTCACACCCCGCCTCACCCTCACACCCCGCCTCACCCTCACACCCTGCCACCCCGCCTCACCCTCACACCCCGCCTCACCCTCACACCCCGCCTCACCCTCACACCCTACCTCACCCTCACACCCCGCCTCACCCTCACACCCCGCCTCACCCTCACACCCCTACCTCACCCTCACACCCCGCCTCACCCTCACACCCCGCCTCACCCTCACACCCCTACCTCACCCTCACACCCCGCCTCACCCTCACACCCCACCTCACCCTGCCACCCCGCCTCACCCTCACACCCCGCCTCACCCTCACACCCTGCCACCCCGCCTCACCCTCACACCCCGCCTCACCCTCACACCCCGCCTCACCCTCACACCCTACCTCACCCTCACACCCCGCCTCACCCTCACACCCCGCCTCACCCTCACACCCCACCTCACCCTCACACCCCGCCTCACCCTCACACCCCGCCTCACCCTCACACCCCTACCTCACCCTCACACCCCGCCTCACCCTCACACCCCGCCTCACCCTCACACCCCTACCTCACCCTCACACCCCGCCTCACCCTCACACCCCGCCTCACCCTGCCACCCCGCCTCACCCTCACACCCCGCCTCACCCTCACACCCCGCCTCACCCTCACACCCCACCTCACCCTCACACCCCGCCTCACCCTCACACCCCGCCTCACCCTCACACCCCGTCTCACCCTCACACCCCGCCTCACCCTCACACCCCGCCTCACCCTCACACCCCGTCTCACCCTCACACCCCGCCTCACCCTCACACCCCACCTCATCCTCACACCCCGCCTCACCCTCACACCCCGCCTCACCCTCACACCCTACCTCACCCTCACACCCCGCCTCACCCTCACACCCCGCCTCACCCTCACACCCCGCCTCACCCTCACACCCCTACCTCACCCTCACACCCCGCCTCACCCTCACACCCCTACCTCACCCTCACACCCCTACCTCACCCTCACACCCCGCCTCACCCTCACACCCCGCCTCACCCTCACACCCCTACCTCACCCTCACACCCCGCCTCACCCTCACACCCCTACCTCACCCTCACACCCCGCCTCACCCTCACACCCCACCTCACCCTCACACCCCGCCTCACCCTCACACCCCGCCTCACCCTCACACCCCGCCTCACCCTCACACCCCACCTCACCCTCACACGCCTCACCCTCACACCCCGCCTCACCTCCTGTGTTTTACCTCCTGTTTTACCTCCTTTTGTAAGCTGATTTTACAGTGGAAAAGTACCACATAAGTCTAGTGTATTATGATAATTATGAATGTTGAGCCGTTATTAACCTTAGCAGTAGTACAATGAAATATAAGTTTAATGTTAATGCGCAAAGCTGTATGTAGAGATATTCAATATAGTAGTAGTACAAACCCAGAAATTAGCACTCTCCAAGCTCCTCAACGTGTCTCTGAACCAAAATAAGGTAAAACCAATACTTTACCTGTCCACATTTTCAGCATTAGACCTATATACTGTTTAGTCTCTGTGTTATGGCTTCACCAGACTTGAAGTGTGTTGACAACTATCCACTGTAAAGAATAAATAAAGCTCCAGTGTGGAAGTGAGGCGAAATCAGCCTTAAAATCCTTTAAGGGGGTACCATTTCTGACGGAGGGAACTTTGTAGCACAACACCTGTGTCCCCTGCTCACATGTGTACAGCCAATGTTTCCTCATATAGACGTAAATTTAAACTTAATGGTGCCACAGTCTCGTTAACCTGAATGCCCTGCTGTATCACACAATTTCCAAGTTAATATTTGATAGAAAAATAGGGCAAAAGGCTTTGACGTGGGCGGGGTTACGCTTGTCACTTGAACGGGGGCGTGAACCTCGTGCGTAAAAAGGAAAAATCTACATCTGGCACTCGGTGTGGGAGACGACGCCTGCAAGCTGCAACCTCGAAGAGCACGAGAAAACAAAAACTCATCTAAAAAAAACTTTCGACTGTGATCTGAACATAAAAAATGGCGCTGGAGTTGTATTTGGACCTACTCTCGCAGCCCTGCCGCTCCGTGTACATTTTCGCCAAAAAGAATAACATCCCGGTGGAGGTCAAGACTGTTTCACTGATGAACGGTGAGGGGAAATTTTAATTACACAGACATACAGCATGCAAAAAAAAAAAAAAAGCGAGACGATACTTGCAGCGTGTTGTAAGGAAATTAACTTTATTTGACATAAAAGTGCACGGGTTTGACTGCTGCACTGGCGAAAAGCTTGTAAAATTGTGTAATGTCAGTATGAAATGATAAATGATGTGTTACGACAGACTAAGGTTGTGTAAAAAAAAAAAAAAAAATCCCACGGTGACCTGCAGCACACTAGTCACTTTTAGAACAACTAACTTCTACATCTGCAAAAACTGCTCTCAGTACAAGTTTATTTCATAAAAGGGATCGTAGTAGTAGTAGTAGTAGTAGTCAGAGGTGGACAGAAACAAACTAAATTTTCAGTAAATCTAGAGTTTTTGAGAATCTGTACTTTATTTGATTAGTATTTTTTTTTACTTTTACTCCACTACTAGTAGTAGTAGTTGTAATAATAATAAAAGTAGTATTAGTAGCAGTAGTAATAGTAGTAAAAGTAGTAATAGTTGTAGTAATAGTAGTAGTAGTAGTAATAGTTGTAGTAATAGTAGTAGTAGTAGTAGTAATAGTAGTAGTAGTAATATTAGTAGTAATAGTTGTAGTAATAGTAGTAGTAGTAGTAATAGTTGTAGTAATAGTAATAGTAGCAGTAGTAATAGTAGTAAAAGTAGTAATAGTTGTAGTAATAGTAGTAGTAGTAGTAATAGTTGTAGTAATAGTAATAGTAGTAGTAGTAATAGTAGTAGTAGTAGTAGTAGTAGTAAAAGTAGTAATAGTAGTAGTAGCAGTTTTTGAGAATCTGTAGTAT